>JAFLHD010008978.1:0-22482 GCA_018856295.1 Blastosporella zonata
GCCTCGGGTTCTCTAGTCCAATCGAGAGCAGATAGTTGACAAGTCTTACTCAAAAAGAGACAGTCCCACTGATGTGATTGACACAATCTGACAAGGGAACAACCTCCACAACAGTCGCCGCATCTTTCACATTCTCCTCCGGTTACTGGAGTCTCTAACTGTATGGCATCCAATCCACTATTTCTAGCTGTTCCTCTGGCTCACCCTTCGGTTCCGCGGGTAATTATGTTCTCGCCGATCCGTCGGGTTCCAGGAACGCATGTCGATTAGTAATTGATCGTCATCCAAGTGCTCAAATTGGTGGCCACAGCTCAGCCGATGCTGACGCGTCGAAAACTGAGTCAACGGCGAGACCCTGGGCTAGAATCGATGGGTGACGTATTGGTTTCTGGAGGTAATAAATATTACGCGTGCTAAACGTTCACAGCAACCATCTCTCTATCACCTCAATGTCGGTCAAAGCCATTCCCACTCGCAGACTCGGAAAGGACGGACCAAGCGTTAGTGCCATTGGCCTAGGAGCCATGGGTAACAATAATTCAACCATCCAAGTTCAATGATAAACTAAGATTTATCAGGTATGGGCGCGTTCTATGGCAAAAGTGACGACCAAGAGTCTCTGGATGCTTTGACCTATGCTGCCAATCGTGGCATGACGTTCTGGGACACCTCTAACATATATGGGACCAGTACGTCCGTCCCCGCACAATGATTACATTTCGATCGAATTGATGTTTTCTTTTTTTTCAGGTGAAGACCTCATCGGACAATGGTTCTCAACCACTGGACGTCGTTCCGAGATCTTCCTCGCCACCAAATTCGGCGCGTGGCAACCAGGAAGCAATGTTTGGAGCCCAAACAGCAAGCCGTCCCATATCGTCCGTGCGTTCGAGAACTCGCTCGCGAAACTCAAGACGGACTACGTCGACCTCTATTACCAGCATCGCGTCGATCCTGATGTTCCCATCGAAATCGTGCTTGAGACTTTGCGGCCGTTTGTTGAGAAGGGTCAGATCAAGTGGATCGGTCTATCTGAGTGCAGCATCGCGACTTTGAAGAGGGCAAAAGCGGTGCCTGGCGTCGGGGATAAGGTCATCGCCGCGCAGATGGAATTCAGTCCCTTCGAGCTGTACCTTGAGAAGACAGGTTTCGTCGATGCCAGTAAAGAAACCGGTATATCCGTTGTCGCCTATTCGCCCCTCGCTCGTGGGCTCGCCACTGGAAGGTGAGTAATGTTTGCTCTATGGCTGTGCTCAAGTAATTGACATTCTCGAATCAGGTTCAAATCTCCTGCTGATTTCTCGGCGGACGATTACCGGAAAAACATGCCGCGTTTCTCTGAAGAGAATTTCCCCAAGAATATTAAAATTGTTGACGAGTTGCAGAAGTTTGCGGACAAGTACAATGCAACAACCGGACAAATCACGCTCGCCTGGATCCTGGCAGAACATCCAAATTGTATGTCTCTGAATTTTTCAAAACTCTTTGCATGCATTTACGGCTCTTAGTTGTCCCCATTCCCGGTGTTCGCAGTGCCCAGCGCGTGGAGGAAAACGCCTACGCGGCAGAGATCATTTTAGCACCGGAAGATGTGAAGGCTATTCGAGCTGTCGTGGACTCTGCTGAGATCGTTGGAGAGAGGTATGAGACTTTCCACATGCCCCAGGGTGACTGTATTCCGCTGTCAGAGTGGAAAGGGGAGTAGAGCTGGGTGAGAAACTCCGACGTTTAAAACAAGCGAGTTTTTAACGTGTTTTTAACGTTAAAAACAAACGGCCTCCAAAATCATCATGTGATTAATGTGAAAAATTCTAAAATTACTGAGAGCGTGAACAGACCGAACACTCAAAAAGTATGCTCTCAGCGGAGCAGGAGAAGGTCCTGCTTGATGCTCCCAACAAATTTCTCAAAACAGAATCGGCTGAATATCTATCATTCAGTTTTTGTCTTATTCAACGACGCCACAGCGCATCGCAATCAAAACCTTCTCAGTCACCCCATCTGGGATATGCGACGAAAGAACTGCATCATGTCTCCGATGGTTCAATGCTGCACGCAGGAGTTCTATGAGCCCCGAGAATCTTGTGGAATGTGCGAAGTTCCATGATTACTACACCTATGCGTTTGATGATGGAGATTTCGATCACAAAGCCCGTATTCACGTTCCCGACATCACGCCTACTACATTGGAAGATAATCAAGTGTAATATTAGCGAGCTCTAGATTTTGGCGGTCCTCCGGGTATCCGGGGTATCCTATATATGGTCTTAGCTCTTCAAAAGTACCATGAACTGGGAGTCACCTGAAGGAAAAGAGGATTGTATTTAGTACCAGCAGAGGATCTAATCATTACGGTGAGCTGGCGCCGCCAAAGCACTCTCGAAACAACCATCATCACAGGCACATTCTATTTATCTATCTCTATATCATCTCCACTTCGCTGTAACATCTCCTCAATGTTCTAAAATACTCTTTACAAGACGGAGTGTTTATCTATTTGTCTTGAACCATCTTTGGCGCGTAGTAATGTTGCATAGCTTAGAACAGACCTGGGCTATCACTTGGCTATTGACAGTTACGACAGAAGAGAGGATTTTCTGAGCCATCTTACAAAGTCAAAGTCATCATCTGCATCACAGGCTGCCTACCTACCTCAGGGTGACCGTGACTGGAGTGGGGGCGGCTGATTTGTCTAACATCGACACTGCTTGCGAAGAAGTTGGGAAACCAGCTTCTTTTTCTCAGCTGTGTGTCCAATGGAACAGCACCGATTTCCAACCCGTTTGATAAGCTGGTCAGATGCTTATGGTTAGATGCTATGTAAGAGGCTAGCTATCCTAATTCAACGGCAACGAAAGATGCCTCTCGCTAAGCGTAATCTGGGTAAGAATGGGCCCTCCGTCAGCGCCATTGGTCTTGGAGCCATGGGTCAGTCCTTATCCGTTTGATTTACGCTTGGTGCCAATACTGAAGACCATCTGTATTGATAGGGATGGGCAATTTCTATGGTCCTAGTGATGACAAAGTCTCCTACGAAACGTTGACCTACGCAGCCGATCGTGGGATGACTTTCTGGGATACCGCAGATGTCTACGGACACAGTGAGTAACACCTCCACCATACCGTTCATTTCTAAACCATCAAGAAAGGCGAAGAGCTCATTGGCAAGTGGTTCAGCGAGACTGGCCGGCGCTCTGAGATTTTCCTTGCCACAAAGTTTGGCGCATGGGACGTTACGAAATCCGAACGCAAGGCCAACAGCAAGCCGTCGTACATCACTGCCGAAATACAGAGGTCGCTCAAACGGCTCCAAACAGACTACATCGACCTATACTATCAGCATCGCGTCGATCCCGAAGTACCGATTGAGATCGTGCTAGAGGCCCTGCGCCCATTCGTAGAGAAGGGGCAGATCAAATGGATTGGGCTGTCCGAGCCAAGCATCGCGACTTTGAAGAGGGCAAAAGCAGTCCCTGGCGTCGGGGAAAAGGTCGTTGCGGCGCAGATGGAGTTCAGCCCATTCGAACTCTATGTTGAGAAGACGGGATTTGCGGATGCGATCAGAGAAGCTGGTATGGCAGTGGTCGCGTACTCTCCCCTGGCGCGTGGTCTGGCCACAGGAAGGCCCGTTGTAGTGTACTTCATTCTGAAGGGAGTATTGACTAATGTTGGATATCTGCAGGTTCAAATCACCTGCCGATTTCGAGGAAGGTGATTTAAGGAAGAACTTGCCAAGATTCTTGGAAGAGAATTTCCCCAAGAACCTCAAGATTGTTGACGAGCTCCAAAAGTTTGCAGACAAGTATAAAGTGACAGTCGGCCAGGTGATACTCGCTTGGATCCTTGCTGAACATCCCAATTGTACGTTCTCTCTGCTATTAATGTTGCATGAGATATAGCTAACGGCTTGCAGTCATCCCAATTCCGGGAATCCGTAGCGTCGAGCGTGTGGAAGAGAACGCATTGAGTGCAGAGGTCAGTTTGGCACCAGAGGATGTCAAAGCTATCCGGCTTGTTGTGGAAGGTGCTGAGGTGTCTGGAGAGCGATACCCCGCGGAGCGAATGCCAATCGGCGATTGCATCCCGGTGTCTGAGTGGAAAGGAGAGGCACTGTAAACCTGGTGCATGATATGTCAGTTATCCAATCTTTACAACAAACCATGTTCCAGCATGTCGGGAGGTTCAATCCTTCATCTGCAAACTTCATTTCGAGGCCAAGTGGGCAGGAACTGCTTCCCTATCCTACATCTCCTATTCTCCTCCCCAGTGGGCCGCTCTTCGTGCCCTTCAGCGTATACTGGTGGGACGGGGCCACAAAAGGCAACAGGTCTCCTCAAGATCAGAAGAACTGTATGGCTGTTCCCAAGATGCCTCACCCGCACCACGCACCCCGCATGACTGGCCCCTCTTTGGCGGACATCACCCCGAGCTCATCCGTTTCGTCACTCGTAGATTCTTGCTTCTCTCGTGGTGTGGACACTAGGACGGCTACTCCGTCTTTAGAGTCAGAGGTTTGGTCAATCTATACTGTTGAATCTTGGATGACCGATGGGACGAACGGGATGATATTCGATGAATCGGGGGTACAGGAGCTGAGGATCTTGCTAGACTATTGGACGGTGCAACGTACGCAGATGAGAACGAAGAAGATCTCACAGGCGCTCAAGAATTTGCACCTGAAGGTTCGAGTAACGTGTAACGCGCTTCGGGGACTCTGGGCCTGAAGTCGAAGAAGCAGCGAGGAGGGTGAAGTTGTGATTTATGGTGATGTTGATGGTCTTGGTTGATATGTGACGGTGCTGCTAGAGACTGGGTTGATGTGTGGTGTGGTGGACTTGGGTTCCTCTTCTACCGTGTAAGTGATTCTATTACTGTCATCTTTGGCTGATTATTCTACTTTATAGACATCAAACCAAGGCCCTCCCCTCCCCCCTCGAACGATCGCAAGACGCCCCCATTCGTGGTCTCCCGCACGCACATTGAAGAGCACGTCCCTCATGGCCAGGTGGATTCCACATTACCCTCCCCCTCTGCAAGCGAAGGTGGGAGGGTGGTGAAAGCAAGGAAAGTCAGCTTCAGGCAAGTCTTCAAGTCGCTTGTCATTTGCCATAATCTTACTTGTTTTCCAAATCTAGTATCTGAACGCGATGCTATCAGCGCTGAGTGTAACATGCATACATAGACTGTAGTACCGTGCTTCGAACCTCCCATTGTGTAGTGTTATATATAAATGTTTATTATTTTCAATCACCCGCTACACACAACCCTACCCACCAGTCTATTCTGTAACAGGGGCCACCTTTAACGACAACGAGAAGCGAGAGGCCATGCGGATGTTGAATGCAACTGCGTATCGAAGAAAGGCTTTCCATATAAACCAGAAATACATTCAAAGGAGGCTATTGTCATCCAGTCAGTCAATCCGTGCTTTATCTGGATGTAAATGAGCACGTCGCTCATGCTAGCTATAGTCTTATTATAGTCTTATAGAGTCCAGAGATAGAGTTTTATATACATAAAGCTCACATAGGCCTTGATCATGAGAGTCCAAACGAAACCACGCAGTGTGAATTTTGAAACTGTTACTGTATGCGGCAGTTGCCAGTTGCTGGCCTTCAGTTTGCGGATCAAATTCCCTTGACTTGGGACTGAACAACTTAGTTGTCAAGACTGAGGCCGCGCATTCCCGTCTTTTGTATTGCTCGGGAGTACCTCAATGATCTGAACAACCATTGTCAGCTTGGCCACTGCTTAATCGGATGCACCGTTGAATCCACCTAAGCCTGATGCTACATGTATAGTCCGTCGACCTCAACATAACGCCCTTTGTACTCGATTTCTTCCTTTGCTGTCCTCAAATGCTGCTTTGAATGTCATCCGCACAAAAGGCGAGTAGAAAACGGAGGAAATGATGTTGGAATTCCAGATTGCTGATCACCGGTTGCGAGCGGTCCCGATGCTTGCCCGAGGTACTTTGACTGTTCTTCTGTTCGATTGTAAGTAGCCTCTTTGTGATGCTCAGGAGTGTTGTATTGAGTATATAGGTTGTCTAAATTGTATGTACTACTCATCCGTTTGCCCTCGTAACCAATCTATCTGATTGCCCAGGACAAACTGTCTCAGATAACATCGAGAATGCACCACGAATGACGTGGTTCAGCGTTCAGATCTCGATTTTCCTAAATCGCTTGCACCCACGGAATCAGAATTATCCCAAGATCATTCTGATGAACCTAATGTATGAAGAACCGCGCTCTCCATCAAGTTTCAGAGGACTCTCATTTCCAGCATAAATAGGAACCTTCTGCTTTCATGTTCGCCATCTGCTGGTCAGGTCACATCCAAACAATTTTCTCACCTTACCACCGCGTCAGCCAGGGATACTATGCACCAATTCTACAGGCTTTTACTCCTTGTAACTGCGGCGAGCACGCTTGCTCACCCTGTGGCGTTTGACAGGCTTGGGCGCGCTGTTCATATCAACGGCCCCATACGGCCCTCGATTCGTGAGTGAAAAAACTACCCAACTATCCATGTTAATAAAAAAAAACTGACGCCCATTACGATAGATACTAGCGACTCAATCACCGCCCGAAGTCTCCCAGGAGGTGCCCCAGCTTGGAGAAGTGATAATGACAATGGCAGCGGCGCCGTAGCGGCGTCAATTGAGTCGACGCGCATTCGTTCTCCACTTCGGAATAGTGCGACTTGACCCCTTCTCTCGAGCAACTACTCACCCGAACATATAGAAAGATCGTCCTCCGAAAACCAATCAGGATATGGAGACTTCCAAGCTTCTACGTCCCGTATGAGATCCTTAGTAGCGGAGCTTATATTTTGACTCACAGTGACATAGGGGTATTCGAAAGTGCCGAGAGTAGTCAGGGTACACCTCAGGCCAAAGTGTCTGCAAGGGTTCAGCAGGACAAAGCGCCTGTAAGGTTTGGGGACATTCAACAGAGTAGCCCGCCGCCCGGCTCTGGGAGCCTCCAGCAGGGTAAACCGCCGCCTGACTCTGGGAGTATCCAACAGGGTAAACCGCCGCCTGACTCTGGGAGTATCCAACAGGGTAAACCGCCACCCGGCTCTGGGAGTATCCAACAGGGTAAACCGCCGCCCGACTCTGGGAGTCTCTAACAGGGAAAACCGCCGCCCGGCACAACGTGTAAACGAGGAGCCAGACGGAACGGCTGTACTGCTCACTGAGTCCGTCTTCGAGGAAGCTTCCATTACAAGGGTGTCGAGAAGTATGGCCCGGTGGGTGATGGACACTCTTTTTGCGAGGTTTGGAATTTCATGGACGGATAACTTTCGCGCGTTTGGCATCCATGTTTATGTAGAGTAGGACAGAGTATCTGCAGCGGGGCGTAGCGCGTGTAGCAATGGTGATATCAACTTGACCACAATTTCGTCCCATTCAAATGTTCATGCATCGTAGATTCGTAATTGATGATGAATATCTGAGTCAGAGTCGGAAAGCTGTTTCTCTCTTGATCCATAATTTCGCAATGTTTAAGAAAATCTTTCTACTCGATTCAATAAACAATCTCCATTATCTTCACGGCCAAAAGGCTCATGCATCATGTGTTGTCCGTCGTGCATACGCCACTCAGATTCGTGAGTGGCGATTCGCAGCTATAACTCGCGCACATCCTGGCGTCGAACACCCTGATGGGTATCGTATTGGAGGCTACCACCCAGTACACATCGGTGACGTTTACAACCGCTATCAAATCATTAACAAGCTTGGCTACGGGCGCAATAGCACTGTTTGGCTCGCAGAGGACAAGACTGCGAAACAACTTGCGGCCTTGAAGATCTTTACTCACGACGCCTTATCCAGTCCCCAAGGATTAAATGAGTTGAATGTTGCTCGCCACCTTCGAGATCAGAGGAAGCTTCACGATGGCGCGGAATACGTTACGGAGATGCTGGATGATTTTGAGATCGTTGGGCCGAATGGTACCCACCGCTGCATTGTCAACGAACCACTGGGTCCAGCTCCCATACACGGATCTGAAATCGAAGAAATCTTTGGCGAGGATCATTATATCCCACTTAGTACCACTGCATCGTTGCTTCCACAAATTGCGCGCGGGGTGGCACATATCCACAAATGCGGCGTCGTTCATGGAAGTCAGTGACATCCTTGCAATCAGATTCCATGCTAATATTCATTAGCACAGACCTCCGCAAGGAAAATATCCTTCTACACTTTGACATGAAACACTGGACTCCCAAGATCGCGCAAAAGTACCTAGGGCGTCCACGAAAATGTCTCCTGAAGGATGTTTCAAAGGCTAGACCAGCCGACCTCCCCGAATACCTCACACATCGCCCTCAGCCAGACCCATCGCCCCACCTCCCGGACTATCTCGTCTTCAATCCCGAACCATTACCTCTCCTCCAGCTCGGTCTCTCTTCTCCAGAAAAAGTGCACATCAAGATCTGCAATTTCGGCTATTCCTTCCTCGCATCCGAGTCAGGGCCAGTCCGTTTGCCTGTACCCTCTGAGTACGCTGCACCTGAGGTGTTTTATCCCGAACCTGACATGTCAGGAATGCCATCCGATGTCTGGGCAATGGGCGTGCTGTTCTACACGATGCTATTTGACTGCTTCATCTTCGATGGCCTTTCGCCCATGTTGCACCACGACGCCAACGAAAGCGACAGCGAAATGCTCAAACAAATTGTCTCCGCGCTTGGGAAACCGCCAGATAGATGGTGGGTGCAATGGCAGGGCCGCGGAGAGTTTTTCGAAGAAGACGGTAGTGTGAAGGAGGGGACGCCGGCGGTGGATGCCAGGATTTGGGATGTGTTAGCTGGAAAAATTCCAGAGGACGAGTTGTCCTACGTGGAATGGCTAACGAAGAAGATGTTGGTCTATGAGCCCAGTGAGAGGATTACCGCGGAGGAGACCACGCAGTTATTACCCCCTCTGTGGTGGACGCCTGAGGAGGCCAGGTTAGGCCATATTCTCGACAAATTCGAGGGCCGAACATTGAGGCCACCGATCGCGAATTGGAAGCCCTGAAAGCTGAAAGTCATTGCAGGACGATCAAATCACAAGCTCGCTGCATAATAATTTTCACAACTTGTGCACCAGAAGAAGATATATATATGCATAGCCCATTAACGTTCAACTATAATAATAAAATAATATGAATTACACGATCTTATGGCAGCCGCATTGGGTAAACGTCCCTTCAGAGGCCTTTCTACTTCCTCCTCCTCGGCGCCCTTGCTGCCTTCGCCCTCACTGGCCGTCTCACATATCTCGGAGGCGGCAGCACGGCATCACCAATCCCCAACGCCAACCCCGCTCCTGCCCCCATCCCCGCGATGGCACCATAGGGCTGCGCCATCTTCCTCGCCTGTTCAAGCGCCGCCCTCGCCATGCCCACCGCCATCCGCTCCCTCTCCGCCGCAGACCTAAGCCTATACCATGTCTCCTGATACATACGTATCTCCCTCCTCACCTCCTCCGCCCTCCTCTCGTACTCTCTCTTCATCTCTGGCATGCGTTTCCCCGTCTCCTGTAAGACCACCAGGTGCTTCTCGCGCTGGAGCATCGTCGCGCGGTGCTTTTGCTCCTCATTCTCTATCCGTTGCTGCTCGGCAACGGCACGGTCGTACGCGGCCTGTGCGTTGTTGACCACCTCTTGGTGGGGGTTCACGGGGGCGACGGGGATGTCGACTTTGATTGCATTGTCGTCGACGTCGGGGTTATCACGTCTGTATTGCTCTTGTGCCCGTTCGGCGGCGGCTTTCACCTTCATGTGTGTATGTATATCAGCGAAATAGTCGTAAAGAGTTGGGAAATGCATAAGTACCTCATTGGCGTCCCTGTACTCAACAGACTCCCACAGCAAGCACTTGCTCTTATTGGGATGGCTACTCCCTCCCGCGATTGGCGCATTTAGTACTGCTGACTGTTGCTGCAAGTCAAATAAGTTCGACAAAACGAAACCGCCCAAAATATTAGAAGGTAGGGAAAGAAGAAAGAAGGAAGTCAAAAATACATCAACAACAACCTCACAAAAAGCCGAAAGACGTACACTAAAATGATCATATCCTTTAATGACCTGGCGACATACGTAGCATGAGAGGGTCTGGCAGTTCGGGCAGGACATCTTGTTGCACTATGCAATCCAGTCAGTCTAACCGTCACTCAATCGACGCATGCGACATACCCCAGATTCCTTGATAAAAGCTATGCGAAGGGGTACTGTCAGTACGTGCAGAACAGAGGATCTTGGGAGGGCTAACGTTTCTGGCACTTGGGGCAATTGCGCATCAGGGCTTGAGCTATATCGGTAGCTTTTGAGCCATTTGAACGCAAGGGGAGAAAGGAAGTAATAACGCACTCATAGCTTCCTCGACAGCATGCCGTCCACCCAAGTGTTTATCGTCTTCCACTTCTGCAACCGCATCGTGTTAATATTGTTTCTTCAAATAGAGCCAAGACTCACCTTTACAGCTCCTCGGTAGATGATCCTACACGCAATCGATCTCCATCAGCTCTTTTCCCAAAACCAAAGGAAAATGAAGAAAAACCCACCTCCTTCTTACACTTCCTACAACTAACCCTCCCGCACATCTCCATATTCCCACACCTCAACAGCTTCTCCTCCCCATTCTCAATAACACACCCCCACTCACAGAACGGGCACTCCTCAAGCCCCTCCAACCCCGCGTCCTGAACCTCCTTCCTTTGCTTCACCCTATCGTAAAGCGCGAGCAACTTGGGTGTGAGGAAGCGCTGGAGCTGGGAATATGGGAACGGGGCCTTGCACCCGGACTGGTCCATGCATTTGATATTGGGGTCGTGCGAGCCGAGGAGCGTCGAAGCATAGGTGATCATGCAGGTCGAGCAGAAGAGGTGCGTTTCGGGGCATTGTATTATTTTATCCTTTACGGTTTTCGTTAGCTCTCTGTCTTCTTGAATATGAAGGAAGGGACGTACGAATCGGTAAAATGAAAAACAGCAGCCGCATTGGACTCCCCCGTCCTCCGCCTCGCATTCTCCGTCGCTCTCCTCCACAATTTCCTTCGCGTCATCTGATTTTGACTCGCTGCCTCCCTCGAGGTACTCTGCCACCCACCTCAACTCTGCCACCAGCTCCGGGACGTCCGGGACGTCCTTACTCTTGCCCTTCGGTCTATACGGCGTCGCGCGTTTCACATACGGCAACTCCTTTCCTTCTTTCTCCTGCTCAAGAATAAAGAGATAGGCGGGTGCATAGTGGCCGTTGTGCTGTGCAATAATTGCACGCAGATACGGTCTGGGCACGTAGGGAAATGCGATTTGCAGGTGCTCCTATAAACGAATGCGGAGATGAAATCAAAGAATACGAAGAAAAATATATTAGCTTAAACACCGACAAAGGAAGAACATGTACGTACCACCGCCATCTCGCGATACCCCTCGCCGCCCCTATACGGCCTCATCTTGTCCCTAAAATCGAGCTTGACCTTCTTGCTCGGTGTCTCCTCCTGAACCAGCTTCCTCTTCCCCTTCCCTAATCGATCGACCTTGGGGTACGTTGGATCGTCGAAGAGCGCGTGGAGAAGCAGTTCAACGACAGTGTTCACATCCTGGTCTGGGTGTGCGACGGTGTGGGCAGTTATGAGGGCGAGGAGATGGTCTGGTTCGACGTCTGGGATGATCTCGATGACGCGCGCGGTGATTACAGATGTCGGGTCCAGAGCGACCTCTGGTTCCTGTTCTGACTTGGGTTGGATATGGGGTATATCTAGATCAAGAATGACCTCCCATTCGGGGGTAGGTTCATTAGGTACATGCGCCTGTTGTTCCCCTTGATCCACAGAAGCGATAGCCTCATCGGCATCGACATCCATATTGAGCTTCAAAGGAAACGGCGCCAGCACCATAGGAGTACGCGCCCTAGCTACATGTCCCCGTGGGGGCTTATTCTCTTCGTCACTAGACAGGAAAAGTGGTTCGGTACCCCTTGCAGGAGTCTCTTTCCTACGCGAGGGAATATTCTCAACTGAGCTAGCGTTTCCGAGCTGCTGTGTCAGCCTGTGAATGTTAGAAGGGCCCGCGATGGCGTTAGTCGTGGATTTTGGACGTGAGACGCGGTGCGCTGAGGGCTGGTCGTCGTCGCTGTC
Organism: Blastosporella zonata; assembly: GCA_018856295.1. Lineage (NCBI taxonomy): Eukaryota > Fungi > Basidiomycota > Agaricomycetes > Agaricales > Lyophyllaceae > Blastosporella > Blastosporella zonata. The sequence continues at coordinate 12,136 of JAFLHD010008978.1, forward strand.
GGTGAGTTCGATGACGGGGATGTTGCTGGGCGCCGCTTTTAATTTTGCGCGTGTATTTGGGCGCTTTGGAAGAGGATTGCTGGGCTCTGGGGAAGACGAGACCTCGATAGGTTTGCATTTGCTTTTTGACATTGTAAGAGTTGGAAGCAAAGTGGCTACACGTGACGGCGCGCCTCCTACAATGGACGAACCACCAGGGGAGGCTAAGCCTGCACAGGCGTCAGGCTCACGGTCTTACAGTGCATTCAACAAGTTTATTTTATACGAGAACCGTCTGCGTTTCTTCATCATAGCCTCCAATGCCGCAGACTCACGCCACCGCATCATCAAGATCGACCGCACGACACAGGACGAGCTCGTCATTGTCGAGGACGAGGCAGAGTACAGCGGAAAGCAGATGACTGCAATGCTCAAGATGCTCGATGACGGCAACCGTGCCTCGGGAGGGCTGGGCAAGGCGAGGGTCGTCTTTGGCATCGCAGGTAGATCGAACTCTTCTTGTTGAGCTCAGTTCTGACGATATACGTAGGCTTCATACGATTCACAGCGGGCTGGTACATGATACTAATATCCAAGCGTTCGGTGGTTGCGCTGTTAGGGGGCCACTACCTGTATCACTGCGAGAACACAGATATCGTCCCCATCGCGTTCAACCACAAAGTTGAGAAGCCAGCCGAGGAACAGCGCTTCATGAACATATTCAAGCAAGTCGACATGTCAAAGAACTTTTACTTTAGGTGCGTTCTCTCCTTCTGGTTTATCAGCTTAGTTGACGTCACCGCAGCTACACCTACGACCTCACCTCCACCTTACAACACAACCTCACCGGCTCAACCCGGCGCACAGAGAATGACGCTACACCATCCACGTACCCCTTCAACGACCGCTATGCCTGGAACTATCACCTCCTCGCCTCCCCATTCCAGGACCAAGACACCCCATGCCTAAGCGCACCCTGGCTCCTTCCCCTCGTCCACGGACATGTCGATCAAGCCAGTACGTTTCTCCCTCTTCCTATCCAATAGCTCTATTGACTTTCTGCAGAACTAACCGTCCTCGGCCGCGTCGTATTCGTCACCCTCATCGCCCGACGCTCGCGCCACTTCGCAGGCGCACGCTACCTCAAACGCGGTGTCAACGCCGAGGTGCGTTTACCGATAATTATTCCTGTCCAATATTCTCATCCCACCCCACATATAGGGCAACGTAGCAAACGAAGTCGAAACTGAACAAATCGTCGCCGAAGCCCTCACCACGCCCTTCTACTACCCCGCCCGCCGCGCACACGGGCACGTCCACTCCAAAAACGCCGACCGTCGCCCAAGTCCCAATTACACAAGCTACGTCCAGGTTTGTATTCCTTCCTTCCCCGATCCATCTTCATTGTTCAAGCTCTGAACGAGCGACGATCTATAGTATAGAGGAAGCATCCCAATCTACTGGGCTCAAGAAACGACCAGCATGTCCCCCAAGCCTCCCATAGAAAGTGCGTTCTCCCCTTCTCCCCACCCCTTCTCTTCTCCCCTTCTCCCCACCCCTTCTCTTCCCCCCTTCTCCCCTCCACCCACCTTCCCACCTGCAACAAACTAATCCCCACCCAGTCAGCGTCGTCGACCCCTTCTACTCCGCCGCTTCACGGCACTTCGATGATCTCTTCAAGCGGTATGGCGCCCCCCTCACAATCCTCAACCTCATCAAGCGGCGCGAGCCCGTCCCCCGCGAATCGAAGCTCCTCGAGGAGTACACCCAGTGCGTGCGGTATCTCAACCAGTTCCTCCCCGAGGGGAAGAAGATGGTGTATAGGGCGTGGGATATGTCTAGGGCGTATAAGGAGTGCGTTTTTCTCTCTTTTATTTTATCTTAACCTATAGCATCCTTTCCACTGGTGCGGACGTTTACTGACGTATGATGAAGGAAGACGCAGGACGTGATCAGTTATCTCGAGGACATCGCAGAGGAGTCAATCCAAATGACAGGGTTCTTCCACTCAGGCCCAGAACCATACTCTCACTTCCTCCAAATGGCGGACTCCGATGAAGACGAGTGAGTGTCTTTCACCCCTCCCTTCCTCCTTACCTCCTTCCTCTCATCCCCTTTCCTCCACCCACAAAAAACTCACCCTCTCCTCCCAACCCCAGGCCTGCCCCCCACCGCACACACATCCTGCTACAAAACGGGATCTGCCGCACGAACTGCGTAGACTGTCTCGACCGGACCAACGCCGCACAGTTTGTCTTCGGCAAGCGCGCGCTCGGACACCAGTTGTACGCCCTCGGCGTGGTGGATAGCCCTAATCTGGCATTTGATTCGGATGCGGTGAATATGTTGACGGAGATGTATCATGATCATGGGGATAGTGAGTTTTCTTTGGTTGCTTCTTGTTATTCCCTCTCTCGAGGGACTTTTTTCCTCCCTCGAGTGGAGGTGAAAAGGGAAAGGGAAATGGAATTTATACTGACGACGGTGCAATAGCGATCGCGCTGCAATATACGGGTAGCGCACTCGTCAACCGTGTCGAGACGTACAGGCGCATGCCACACTGGAATAGCCACTCCCGTGACATCATCGAGAACATACGGCGGTTCTACACTAACTCCCTCCTCGGTACGTCTCCCTCTCCCTCTCCCCCTTTGCCCTCACCTCTCCATCCCAAATCAACCCCACTAATACCCACCCACCTCAGACGCCGACAAACAAACAGCCATCAACCTCTTCCTCGGGATCTCCTCCGAGCGCACCATCACACACCCCCCAATCCGGAGCGGCTACCGCAACTGGTTTCACCCCGCCCACCTCGAAGCGCCGTACCTCCTCCCCTCATGCAACGATGCTCTGGCGGACTTCGTCAAAACCAGAGGAGACTTTTGGGTGGAGTATTACAGGCCATTATTATTTACGAGTTTGGGGAAACATTTTGCGTATTCGATGAATAGCACGTTGAAGTTGCCTGGGTGAGTTTCTTTGGCTTTTTTTTTGGCGGGGGGTTGGTGATAAATGAGGCTGATGAAGTTTTGGGTAGGAAAACGGCGAAAGATATGAATCATAGCCCGTTCGAACCGCATGGGCGACGGAACAGGACTCAGCATCCCAGGTGCGTTTTCTCCTCCCCCCTCTCATCTTTCCCACTTCTCCTTTCCCCACCCTGACTAGCAACTCCCAGTGTCGTACAAGGCGTGCGTCGATGGATGACCTCTAACACCGGCACGGGGGGTAAGAAGCCACTCGGCAAGCCCACGTCTCGGCCAGAACTAGGACACAGTGCCACAATGCCCGAGCTCCGCGTGCCGGACAAGTATTCCACCGAGGCGTTGGCGGCGAGGCATTTGGATCCTATGGTTTCTGAGACAGAGGAGGCGGAGTATCAGGGGTGCGTTGCGTCTCTTTCTTGCTTTTCTTTCCTCCTTCCTCGTTTACCTTCCCTTCACTTCCACGTGCCTCCTTTCCCCTTTCTTCATTCTTTAATATTTCAATGCCATATACACACCCATACTCACCGAGCTCTCAGATACATTGACCAATGCCAAGAATTGCTCGACGCGCCATCGACTATGGGCGAGCGGAAAAATCTCGAGATATATGCGAACGCGGTGCGCACGGCTGCTGGTGAGTCCACAGAGAATCCGTGGCCGGAGGACCCGCTTCCCAAGTATATAGCGTATGTAGAGCGAGGGCAGACGTGCTATTTGGATGGGAGACATGGGGAGGGGTGCTCGGTGCAGTTTAATTATGAGAAGTGGTTGAGTGGGCTGCCGGGGTAAAGGACGAACCGGGTTGGGTCAAGTTTGAGGCTCAACTTGGACGATGGTGGATGGTGTTAGTGCATTTCCGATTCTACTGCGAGGAATGACTGCCAGGGTAGGGACACATTTTGTATTATCTGTATGGGCGCTTCTAATTGCAACAAGGACTGATCAAATAAGCACTTGTAAAGACGACTATTTATGAGCAAGATCCGACCTCTGGAGTGTTTGGGCGCTTCTCATGAAACCAATTCCCACAATACCACTGCCAGCTACATTCACAGACCTTTAGCCATACGGATAGGATAGCCTAGCAATGTACATTAGCTCACAGCAGTCTAGTATACTCACGCTCATCCTTTTTTGCAGGTCAAGATCATTCTAGCATGTCTGGTCAAAGATCAAGCCAATCTCACGTCGAGTTGTCCTTGGCGAGCGCCAATATAAATCATGGAATCTCATGCGCACCTCAAAAATTCCATCAGTTCCTGACCAACTGGCGATCGCCACACTTTGAGCGTCAATCAGCACAGGCACCGATCGGCAATTGCCCGTCTCTCCTTCGAACTATCTCTTCGTCCATCTCCGTCGCACAGTTATGTATCGAGTCCGCAAGACACGTTCTGGGGTTTCCCTTGAGGCCTGAAGCGCCAATTTATCTCAAGTGACAAGTGCATTGCTCCTTTGTCATCCGACTCCCATGCATAATGGCATAGTGCTACAGAGAGTCCAAACATTCTCCTCAAGCGCCAATCTTTATGTTCCTGGCCGTCAAAGGTAGCGGGAACATATTATTCCGAGGTCGAGGATAACGGACAGGGTAATGAAGGAGGCGAATTATACGTCGCGTGCTTCTTGAATTAGTGGTGACGGCATGTCTCGAGAAGAGTAGTTCATAATTTTCTGCTGTTTATTGTGATTTAAGATGGTTCTTCCCTCTAGACGGAAGCTCTATAAAGCGACCAGAGTATATCCACCACATCGCAATATTCACCAGCCCCAGCACTCCACCCACACCAATATGCACCAACACCGGTATTCTCGTGAGCCCCAGCTTTGCTCCAGAGGCCTCAACCCCCAGAACCATCGCACTCGCCCTGATAAGCACAGCGGAAACAGCAACGCAGAACACCAGGCGTGTGTTCGGAATCACTGCTTTCCAAGCGAGGATCTTCCGTGCCCCATGACGTGCGAAGAAGGTTGTGATGAAGTTTCCTGTATATGCGATGCGCACAGAAAGGTTCAGAATATTGGCATACACCAACGACGCGTCGCCAAGCTGCAATCTAAAGAACGATACGGCTGCGACAATGTATATCACAGAAAAGACGGCCATCCACCTGTTTCATTACATTCAGCATTGTCGCCACCAGCGAAGGGTTAGAGAGATACTCACCGGCTCTGTCTGTTAAGGTCTTGAGGTGTAGCCACGCTCGACAAGAACGCCTCAAGCCCCCCATTGAAGGCAAGCACAGGGATATACCATACCCAGGCCGAGAGAACCTGAGGCGCGCTTGTAGCGAGGTACTGTCGAGGAAGTAGAATCTGCAACACGATGGGAATGTACGCTGTACCAAAGACAACGAGAACGAGGGAGAATGCAGCTTGAACGGAGAGCAGGGAAACGAGAGCCGTTGACGCCTGCTGCAGGGCCGCATTGTCACCGGATGAAGCCTTGGTGCTGGTTTTGGATGAGACGTTGCCGAGCACTTTTGAGAAGAAGCCACGAGAGGCTTCTTCAATAGGCTGGAAGACGATACGCGCGACGAGAGACCCTGTTCCATTAGGTTAGGCGTAGGAAGATGTTAATGTTGAGTGTGTTCTGACCGTAGTTTACAGCGACGGCGTATCCTCCCTGGTCCTGCAAAGCGCTGAACCACGACAGTATGAGTTTGTCTCCTTCAGTTAAGAAGTGCTTGATCAGAGATTGGGAGGTCATTGTCATCGAGAGGCGGAGAAGCTCAGAGTCAAAGTAGGGGCCTGGTTTCCCTCTGCAGCTCGAGATCAGCAAGATTTGACATATAATCTATAATCCCCCAAGGATAGCACGTACGCACGAGATATCGGCTTCTTGGGCCACCAACAATCGATTCCATATGCTGTCATGTAGGTCGCGAGCACGGTCGCCCCATATACAAGCTGACCAGCCGCAAACGCGATCAACGCGAGCCCACCCTCTCCTCCAGTCCTGAGATCATAAACGAGGACCAAGAACGTCACCACCGTCTTAGCCGTAATCCCCAATCCCTCCGCCCTCACACGCACCCCCGTCCTGAGCTCCGCCATAGCTCTACAGGCTCAATCAGGACATACTCCTCAAACAAATACACGTCGTTGAATTACGCCTCACAGGTTATGCATCGGCTCACTCATAAGCTCCAGCAGGGCCGCTCCCGCATACAGCGCAATCGACGTCTTGAAGTGTTCCTGGCCCCTCACCTCCGCACCCGCAAAGTGCGCATACCCCCATGCCGTGACGAGCGCCAGCGGGAACCCCAGCAGCACCGGTAGCACTGACAAGTTACGCGTCCCGGGCCCAGCGCTCTTCACGCGCAGGAGAGCGTTCCGGACGCCCTCGCGGCTGAGGAACAGGATCGTGCTGAGGAGAAGCTCGAACTGGATGGCCGCTGTCCCGTATGCGCGCGGTGGAGCTAGACGGAACATAGCCTGGTTCAGCACGAACGTGAAGAGGCGCGAGAAGAGCTGCAGCCCCATGAGCGAGGACGCCGAGCGGAAGGAATCTTGCGCGAGGGAGTCATCAGAGGACATGGACGTTCAGGACAAAAGTTATAATTTCATAGATCAAGAAACACTCCGAATCTGGGGAAAGAAAAAATCAAAAAGGAAAAGGTACAACAGGTCCAGGCCTGGTAGCTAGAGTAGTACGAGGTAATACACATAATGAATCATATATAGCGGTCATTAGATCATGAGGTGAGCTGGACACGAAAACGAAAGCAATAAACATAATAAACAGACATCACAATCCCCTCCTCCTCTCAATTCGTTAATCCACTTCATCTGCAAGTGGAGTAGGGGGCATAATCACCCGTCGCCTCGTAGACGGGGTTTGGGTAGCAAAGGAAGGCCCCTCCAATTGGAGTCGCTCCTTTCGCTGTTCAGTCTGGATGATCTGGGCGGTAACCTGCGGGGATCCGCTCAGCCTCTCCGAGAACGCAAACAGAAGGCCGACTGCCGCATTCCAAACGCGCCAATTCCAACCGAGCACATCGGCGCCTTGTACGGACAATGATTCATATGGGTAATTGGCCTGGACGGCGATGCGGATAATCGCTGCGGTCAAGGGGTCAAAAGGAGTCGTCGATAAAGGCGCCTCAGGGGAGGTTGGTTGGGAAGCAGCCTTTGGCGTGAAGGAAATGAGGCTACCCGCAATGGCGGGAAGAATGAGAGTCGGCAGTGCCCAGTGGAGAAGGACCATCCAGAACGCGTACGTCTGGAATGTAGCCAATGGTGGGTAGAAATAGGGAAGAGCGACAGGCGTGTTCTGCACCTCGAATAGGGGGATCTGATGTATTGTAAGTATTAAAGCTAGTTAGCGGCGGAGGATTGAACGCTTACTTTGCCAGTTTTCCAAGGTATTACGGTATAGATAAGATAAATATACTCCATAACAGCTGTGGCAGACCATACGTTCCTAGAGTTGGATAAAAACTGAAGAGGGGTCTCAGACGATGACACACAATAAAGAGTGCCACGACGCACCTCGCGGAACTGCTCTAGCATCTCGACGCTGTTTCGCAACAGTTCATGCTCCTTGATCTGATTCGCGAGAACTTCAACGTCTTTTGACGTAGGCAAGTGCTCTATGATGCTTTTGGAAGGGCTTGTCTTCACTGGGCTTAGAGGCAGGGGTGGCAAGCTGCTGGGTGTGCTGACGATGGCCTGGCGCGGTGACTGCTCAGACGTGTCGTCGAATGGCGAGACAGGGTTCTTGAGGAACATGGACACGTCACGCAAGTCATTTACCGGAGTAGATTCGCGTACGGGATAGAGCGACGATGCAACGCGTCTGCCCCTCGAATTGGGCTTTGGCAGCGATCTGCGACCAATCAGCGAGATACAAGTCATGAATCGGGTGTGCTCACTGTACAGAAGGTATCTGAGGCTGTACGCTCCTTTTGCGACGGTTACTAAACAAACCAGCAAAAGAAGGGTTCTCCTCGAGATCAGGGTTGAGTTCGAGGTGAAGTTTGATTCTGTTCATAATATCATCCTTGGTACCCTGATCTCCAATTTTGAGCGCAGTGGCGATTTCCTGGAGCTCCTGCTTCTTCTTGGGCACGAGTGCGCCGCTAAATACTTGGGGCTTCATGGTGGTTGCGAGTAAACGAAAGCAGTGGTCACGCATGTTGGTTCGTGTTTACGCGTCTTACACGTGATGTATGTACATCAATGATGTCGTCGCATCCATCGTTACCCACTCTTTCTTCTCGCCTTCATCTTCACCTCTGGCAGGTTTCCCTCCGTTCCTTTCTTTTCACCTTTTTCTCGTCAAAATGCGATTCTTTCTTCCTACGATTATCCTCTCTGCCCTCGCTAGTCGAGGTTCGTAACCTTGTGCCCTCATTACCGACTATTTACCGATCCTCCTATTAGCCCTGGCCTTTACCATCAGCGTCAACAATGTCAACCTCACCACCTCTCAGCTTCTCAGCGTACCTGACAGCGTGGTCTCGACCACCGTGCGTTCAAACTTTACCCTGCCATTATTTTCTATTTATAGAACCCTTGTCATGATGGTTTCCAGTGTGCGACGAACTGCACATCTGCAAGCTCTGCTCTCCAGGCCTGCAATGACGACGCCAACTGCCTCTGCAGGGCTGACACGGTCGTCTCTCTCCTCAACTGCGAGCAGTGCATGTTCACCAAGCTTGTCGAGATTAACCAGAAGATGGACTTCCGCGTAGGTTCTCAGGCGGTGCTAAGCGGTACGTTCCTACTTCAACTGGTCTGCATTAACCTTGGAACTTATTTTGCTCTGCTTATCCAGGGTACGCGGCATCGTGTCTTTCGGATGCCAATATCACTCTTGCTGCTAACCAGACGGCGCTGACTCTTCCTTCCACCTGGGACGGTCCGTTCGTCGCGGTTCTTCCTGCGCCTATGGCTGCAGTTGCAGTTGGATCGGCTGGCATTTTGGGAATATCGGCGCTCTTGATCTTGTCAAACCTATAAGAATTTCTCCCCCGTATTAGAGTTAGACTGGTGCATATACTTGACGAGTATACCGGAATGGAACTTGTAGTGCGATTGGGATCTAGTTGGCGTGAGAAGGAACGTTTGGTGCCTCGAAATCCCCTCCGCCACCCAAGTTCGACGACGTTGGAGGTTTGGCAAAGTTAGTCGAGATTTCGTCACAAAATATCCTTCGTATTCCACAACCACAGGTTGGTATTGTTTACTGTTCGACCATCAAGGCACCGAATAAACACAACAAGATAACCATGGTAAGGAAGTCTCAAATGGGTTCATTGCCGGGGGAGAGCGGTCGCCACATCTAAGGCAGAGCACTGAATCAATTGAGTGTTTGTTTGGAAATCGACGTCATGAAGCCGCTTTTACTCGCTGCACTCTGAACGGAGATGCGCTGTGCCACTGGGCCAAGCGGGAGACAAACTCGTGGAACGTGGGTCGGCAGTGACGTCGTGTGCAGGGGAGTCTGTTTGAAGCCTGTGCAAACCACCTTAACACCATGCAGAGGTTATTCAGGAAAGCGTTCGACACAAAGCGCACCTGCCTCGTCAGAGGGCGCCAATGCCATGGGGGACGGGTGCCGTGTGCACTTTTCCAAGGATGTGCCACATCACAGCGTTCCTCAAGGCTCGTGTCGCTAATCACGTCAGCGAGAGGCTGTCCAGGAAGACGGTGCATAATGTTGTAAGGCCCGGCGAGGTGGATTAATCGCGCTGGCGTCGCAGTGGATAACCTCAGGAACAGGTAGAAGGGGCAGCAGCCCAGGAAGAGCTGGGGACGTCCGAGCCAACAAGCTCGAAGTGTGGTACTTTGAGGATAAGGTCTTCAGCGGCGATCGCCACCCCGACGATGCGGTTGTAGCCTCCACCCAGAAGACGTTTCAGATGAGCGGCTTCCGCTGCTTCAGGCCAGTACAGGGCTTGGAGAAACTCGCGCACGCGAATCTGAGTCATCTCGTACGGCTCATGCTCAAAGAACAGGAGGGTCGACGTTTCCAAAGTAGGGTGCCTTCCAGCGCGAGATCCGTGATCTGAGCTGTGGTCCTTATCAGGGTCCATTGACACTGACGAATAGGCGGATTGCAGCACTGGGAGGAGACGGTCTTAAGAGAGTACAACTTGAAAGAGGTGCTCTAGCCATGAAAGTTTGAATAGTCATAACGTAGGCGGCGGTATAAGGAACGGACACAACAATCCTCAAGCAACCTTTCCGTAAATAACCCTGATATGACCTTGTCCGCTCGCCTCGACGATCATCGTCTTCTCTACATTCTAGTTCAATAAAGACAAATGCATATCTAGTATAAATAGTACATTGATAGTACAAGGTAGTTGTGGGTTCATAAACAGTCCCTCAATAAGGAGCAGAACAGAGCAGAACAAATGTGTTTCGG
>JAFLHD010008979.1:0-18042 GCA_018856295.1 Blastosporella zonata
TTGGATCCAGTGATACCGAACTTCTCGTACACCTTGAGATAAGGTCCGGACGCGCCCCATGCGGGAAGACCGTATTGCTCGTGGCTGTACTTGGCCCATCCAGCAGGCTAAAAGAGAGAATAGGTCAACAAACCGCATGATCATGAAGCACATCTTACATACCGAAGAAGCTTCGAGTGAGAGGATGGGGGAACCATCCTTGAGGACGCTGAGCCTGTACTCCTCATCCTGCTGGTCGAAGGTCAACCAACAAGGAAGAGAGACAATACGGGTCTTGATGCCCTCAGCCTTGAGCTTGGCGGCAGCTTCGACGGCGATGGAGACCTCGGAACCGCTGGAGACGATGGTGAGGTCAGCCTCAGCCTCCTCGTGGAGGACGTATCCACCACGAGCAGCCTTCTCGATGGTCGAGCCCTCGAGGTTAGGGAGGTTTTGGCGGGAGAGGGAGAGGACGGAGGGGGTGGATTTGGATTTGAGGGCAACGAGGTAGGCAGCGGAGGTTTCGTTGCCGTCAGCAGGGCGCCAGAACGCGAGGTTGGGGGTGGCACGGAGGGCGATGGCAGTCTCAACGGGCTGATGGGTGGGGCCATCCTCACCGAGACCAATGGAGTCGTGAGTGGCTACGCAAGAGTTGAGTCAACAGTGTTCAGAGGTCAATAGATGAATGATGTATACTCACCGACCCAGATAACCTGGTGACCACTGAGAGCCGACAACCTCACAGCGCCAGAGGCGTAGGAAACGAAGTTCTAGCGATGAAAGTAGGGTGAGTGAAGATCACAACAGAAGCCAAAAGGTATGCATACCAGGAAGGTGGCGACGAAGGGGATGATACCACCATAGGCATGAAGACCATTGGCAATGGCACCCATTCCGTGCTCACGGACACCGTAGCGGATATAGGTACCAGCATAGGTACCGAGACCGGTGCTGGGGGGCTGGAAGTCAACGCTGGCCTTGACCTTGGTCAAGTTGCTGCCGGTGAGATCCACCAATGAGGTCAGGGAGGGAGGGAATGATAGCGGTGAGAACAATCTCAGAAAGCGTGCGGGAAGCCTGAGCGGGGTCCGCGGGGGTGTATACGGGGAGGCTCTTCTCCCAGTTAGCAGGGAGCTCGCCAGCGATACGGCGGGTAAGCTCAGCATGCTCAGCAGGGTATTTCTGGCCATATGCCACAAGGTCAGCATTCCACTTGGCCTCGAGCTCGGCACCACGCTTGCCAAATTCGGCGTAGAAGTCATATGCCGCCTGGGGGACCTGGAAGGTCTGATCAGGGGCGAAGTTGAACTTGGTCTTCAAGGAGACAATGTCATCAGCCTTGAGGGCTAGAGGCGAAATCAGCAAGAAGTCACACATTGGCAAAGGATTATACGAACGAGCTCCGTGAACTCCGTGGGTGCCCTGCTGCTTGGAACCATAGCCAATGGTGGTCCGGAGACGGATGATCGTAGGCTTGGTGGACTCCTTGCGGGCCTCGGCGATAGCATCGGAGATAGAAGCAAGATCACTAATAATTTCATTCAGGTTACTCCGTCGATATATGTGGTAAATGGAAACTCAACTGGTCACCATCATCGACGTGGAGGACTTGCCAACCGTACGAGAGGAAGCGTTGATCAACGTTCTCGGTGAAAGCAACAGCAGTGTCACCATCAATGGAGATGTCTATGCCAATTTGTCAATTGATTAGTCGTCTTTAATTCTAATGCACTTACGGTTGTCGTCATAGATCTGACCAATGGCAGATTAGCATCGGGTCAAAGTTAACAAATACGGAGCTACGTACCACGACGAGGTTACCGAGTTGGAGATGGCCGGCAAGACTGGCAGCCTCGGCAGCAACACCCTCCATGAGACAACCGTCACCGCAGAACACTGGATGCCAGAAGACCGATGAATATTACGTTGAAAAGATGCACAACAAGATCGCTGACCATGTGTGAAGTTGTTGATGAGGTTGAAATTCTCGCGGTTGTAGACGGCAGCGAGATGCGCTTGGGCGATGGCGAGACCAACACCGTTGGCGAAGCCTTGACCCAAAGGTCCAGTGGTAACTTCGATACCTTTGCAATCTGTCAGCAAACTGTGCGGTTTACATGCGTCGTATCATTTACCGTCAGTGTGTCCAGCTTCGGGATGACCGGGAGTCTTGGAGTCGAGTTGCCTGAACGCTTTGAGATCATCCAGGGAGAGCTTGTAACCAAGGAGATGGAGGAGAACGTATTGGAGGGCGCAGCTAAATCGGTGGCGTCAGCGCCATCAATTATCCAGCTGGAATATATGTCGACTCACGCGTGGCTGGAATCAAAGAATGTTAGCAGGGGTAAAGACAAGAAACTAAGTGACCTACCCATTGGAAAGAACGAAACGATCGCGGTTGAACCACTTGGAGTTGTTGGGGTTCGCGTTCACGAAGCTAGATATAATGAGCTTGCGATCGAATTTGATCCAATTCTCCTACACACCGAGAGAAGAGAACATGAGCGACGGGAGCCATGCCCATGGGCGCGCCTATGATGAGATCGGATTATCAAAAAAAATTGTCGAGGATGCGAGTAGATGTGCGTACCAGGATGGCCAGAGTTGGCCTTGCCGACGAGATCGACGGCAAGGGTACGAATGGTGGCGATGGAGAGGTCATCGGCTTGGTGGGGGGTGAAGGAGGACATGGTGGTTGGGGATGAAGAAGGAGAAAAGAGAGTTGGGGGAAATTTATCCATCTAATCTGCCGGGGGTTACCTCGTCAAAAGTTGTTTAGCCGAATAACCCGCAGATTGCCGGTCCGAAACTCCGATGGCAAAAATTGGTGCCTAAGGGGCTTCCCTCTAGCAAAAGTTTACATTTCAACTCTATGCATCCGCAACTCTCGGATAAGAAGATTCGTGCGCCCGCTCTCTTATCTGTCTCGTTCTATAGCTCACCGTATCCAGTCTGTAAGGAGTTCATCCAAGCCCTTGAGGATTGCCACACAAGCGGATGGGCGAGACTAACAGGAGGCTGTAACCAGCTTAAACACGATTTAAACTCCTGTCTAAGAGCCGAGGTCGGGTTCCGTCTCAACACTGCAGTTAAAGCCTAGCTCATCTCTCTTCCAGCGTATCGAACGCTCCTCCCGTAACAGAGAAGATGCGAAGGAACGTCGAACCAAAACCGAGCAAGCATGGAAGGAATTCAACTCAGCATGATGGACAGATATCAAGCACATATCCCACCCTGGACGGCAGTTCGTGTATCACCATAATACTTGTATCACACCTAATACCATGGTTCAACGGCTTCTCAATTGGGCGATGTCATATAGCCACTCAGGTCCCCGACCCCGTCATGCTTCTCGTCTGTGCCGATATCTCGACATTGTTACATTTATACATTTCAAACACTAGGAAATTTCCTTCCCGGTCAAGCGAGATGAATCACTACCTCCTTCGATCCCTTCTCTACATCCACTCTGATACCCGCTCCGGTTCCAAGACTCCCACCAACCACACTCTTCACCGTGATGCCACCACTGAAAACGCTAATTGTGGCGACTTCTGTGTTCCCACCTGAGATTGTCACCTTGATCTCCCCCGACGACTTCTCTGCTCGGACCACTCCAACAATCTCTGATCCCTTGCCACGTGGGACGTTGGCTTCGTAAGATTCTCCATCCGCCAGTTCGTATAGTTGGACTTCAATACCCTCGCTGTAGTCGTAATCAGGGCGGCCTTTTCCTTGTGGACCGAGAAGTAGAACAGTTCCGGGCCTGACCCAGACTGGGATATCATCAATGGGCACGATCTCCTTTACCCAAGCTGGGCCTTGAATCGTACGTTCAGGCTGGAAGAATGATGTCCACCGTCCGGCAGGAACGTAATACTCGACCTCTTCTTCTACGGGCACGAAAACAGGAGCAACAAGAAGACTGGGTCCTGTATTATTGTTAGTCTTGCCCGGATTGAAACATATTGGACAGTGATTTACCGAACATATACTGCCTGTCGAGGTAGTGCGTGGTCCTATCTCCTAGGAACTCCAAGAACATTGCACGTTGAAGGGGGTACCCTTTTGTATTTGCGGTAATGGACTGCGCTGTGTCAGTTACATGTCTGCAACAAAAGTTCTGCCTACTTACGAGGTCATACAAGTAGGGCATCAAACGATGTTTTGCTTCCAGGAATTTGGACATGCTCTTCGCAGCGTCCTCGCCATAGTTCCAAGGCACGCGGTACGAAGACGATCCATGGAGCCTAGAGTGGGACGAGAACAGCCCGAACGCGACCCATCGCTGGTAAATCTCTGGTGGAGGGTGACCCTATCAAATTCCATGTTTCACTTTCAACGCATATTGGTGTGGATGATTGTGTGGACCCCCACCTCGAAACCCCCGATGTCATGCGACGCATAGCCGAACCCGGACAAAGTGAGGGAGATGGCGCCCCGCAATGCCTCCGCCATCGCTTCCCACGTCGATTCGCAGTCACCTCCCCAATGCACAGGGAACCTGTCACCTTGTCAGCTATGTTGTCCAATGCTACGGTCAAAGACCGAAATTTTGTCACCTCTGGCCTCCTGCCGCGGATGAACGGGCAAACACAACAGCCTCACCCTCTCCGAAACGCTTCTTTAGCAGATCGAAAACCATCTCATTGTATATCACGGAATACGTGTTGTGAATGCGCATGGGGTCAGATCCGTCGTGGAACACCACATCTGCATGCGGAATGCGTTCACCAAAGTCGGTCTGAACAAACGCTTCAGTACAAGGTTCACGTGGATTGTACGCTCTCTACCCACCTTGAATGTGTCGACGCCCAGGTCAAGGAGCGCTGTCAGCTTGTCGCTGTACCACTGGCGGGCAGCGGGGTTAGTCACGTCCACTATAGCGAGTCCTAGGATAAAAAAAAAACAGTCGAATGAGTGTCCAGAACGGAGATCGAACGGCTCATCGGTTGCATACCTGGCTGCCAGAGGTCCCATCTGCATCCAGTCAGAATCCGATCATTATTGGAAAATTTCAAAATCCTTACTGCCAAGGAGTTCCGTCCGTCCTTTTGATGAAAAATCCGCCCTCGACGCCTTCTTTAAAGATCGGCGACAACTGTGAAACGTAGGAGTTGACTATGGAATAGATGTCGGTTGATGTTGCCGGTGGCGCAGGAAAAGCGGAGCAAACGTACTCCACACGCAGATCTTAACCCCATACTTTTCCTTGATATCCGCAAGATACTTCTTGGGATCGGGGAAGTTCTCGGGATCAAAGGTGAAGGAGCACCTGGGATGGTGGTGAGTACGCACAGTATATTCGCAGCACTTTAAAGTGCTGACCATTCATATTGCTTCATCCAGAAACAATCCAAGTGGAAGACGCGGACTGGGCAGTCCCTCTCTTGCATACCTTGCAAGAACCCAGATACGGTCTCACTCGAATAGTCAGTCAAGAATGATGTCGAAAGCCAGAGTCCATAAGTCCAGCTTGGTAGAAGACTGCGTCCACGCACGGTGAGTGAGTTTGTGATTTTGAAGAGTAAAGACTTACGCAGGCCTCCCGGTGATCCGCGTATATCTCTCCAAAATCTGGTGGCGGAAGATACTTGAATGATAATCACAGCCAGAACGGTGATATCCAACGTACCTCAAGAGGCGTCTCTCCATAGATGATGAAATACTCCAAACTACTTCCCGCCACAGAAACACCCACTCGGCTGACCTTTTCGGAGCCGACTTCCACCTCAACCTCACCAGGATGGTTGATGAATACGCCGTAATTGCGGTTGGTGATGTAGAATGGCACGCATTTGTACGCCTGTTCACTGGAAGTTCCGCCGTCCTGATTCCAGACCTTGATTGCCTGGCCTGTGACATGTTACTCGCGCCACGCATGGAACAAATCGCCATAAACGCTCACCATTCTTGACCAACGCGGCGAATTGTTCTCCGAAACCATACACGAGCTCTCCGGGAGACAGATTGAGCTCAGAGTTGATGTACCGCACGACTGGAGGCAGTGGCGCCGGTGTGGGATTGGAGCCAGGATCATTGGTGAGACACGAAGTGTTCGAAGCCGAGTTCAAGGTCCATTTCGATGGTACGTCGTATAAGGCTTGGTGTTTCTCTCCAGCAAACGTGAGCGTCCGCGTGGGCGATTTGAACGTGATGGTGTAGGGGTTTTCGGTGATCACTGCCGTTAATCCACCGGTGGAAAGGGAAAGTTCATCCCGCTTGATCGATACGTCAGGAATGGGTTGCGCATCGGGAAAGAGAGGGATGTTTGGAAACGGTTCGACATGCGTGAAGTGGTCAATCTTCACTCCGATTACGCCCTGCGTAGGGGAGTGTACACGGACGCTCAAAACCGGCCCTGCCATCACATTAGTGCGCAGTAAAATGTGTCGGTCATGACGGGGGCAGACCTCCAAGGGTGTCTCCGCGATGCCTAATCGGCCGTGTTGAGACTTGAAGGTCATATCCTCCGTCCTTCTCTGTCGCTTGGACGACCTGGAGCCCATAGTAGGGCTTGACGCCGTTCTTCAAAAGCCAAAAACCGTCGTTAAACTTCATGAGTTACTGGCGACGCAGATGGATCCCTCTGCGTTGATCTTATAGCAATCGAAATTGATCATGACACCTAACGGCCCGCGCAAAACGACCGAGATAATCCCGCGAAGCTTCTACCGAGCGCTAAGTTAGGACACCATGCGGTGATGTTTAACGCGTGATGGACAGTTTGTTCTATGGAGAAGAACATTAGATGCGCCAGTACGGATTTGGTGAGGACTCTTTATCTCTTCATCATACTATTTTGTTGATCCTAATCTGGGGTTAGGGCTCTCGCACTTGCACATGGCTGTATAATTGCCATAAAGTCCTGAGCTACCTAAATAACATGGATCTTTGCTGCACGATCAAGATAAATCTCATGATCTTTAGGGCCACTTCGAAAACTGTGCGTCCATTCTCTGGGACCCTTGAGCCCGCCCAACTTCTCAAGAGCTCCTCTTGTCATTGATCATGATGTCCAAAGCCTAGTTTTTGAAGACCACAAGCCCATTCCATCTGTATAAAGCTCGATGAGTCAATCGACGACGCCCTTGTCGTCTTCACGCAGGTGCGAACCCCGAACGATCGCGTCTTTGGCAGATTCTAGATCCCCCACCTGTTGGAGCGGGCTTGTATGGCGGATATACCTGTTAAACGCATCAGAAACACCACATAACCAACCGATAGACTGTACGATGTCTTACACCTTTGCATAATTATATCCCAATGTTCCGCCGATTCACCGTCCTCGAGTGCTTTCTTTGAGATCAAGTCCGCCCCCTGGACCCCGAGTGCGCAGCAGCGCGTCCATGGCACATAGCCATCTGTTTCTTGGCTTTGGCCTCATTGTCTCGGTCCGGGTTTATGCTGAGCATATTAACGAGCGCGTCAATCGCACTAGTGTACGCGTTCAGCGCCGCCGCCCTATGATCCTTCCGCACAAAGGCAGCATTTCCAGCTCAGCGGCAACGAGGGCTTTGTGCACGCCGTCCTCGTTGATCTGGAATGTACCCTCCTTCACACTATGATCGGTTCTTCTTGAGTCTCAAGCTGCCAGTGGAACGGCTCGGTCAGGGAATCCAAGAAAGGCTTGAGGGCTGGGGCACCACAAAAGCTGTTGAAATAACAAACGGTCAATCAACGAGATAATCAACAAAAGATAAAATAATACTCCGGGTCTTGTGAACGTTCGATCCGTACCCTGAATATAGGATGCGCCCCCGGGGTAGAATTGCATTTATCGTCAGGAATCGGCCGTCCAGCTGTATCAACTGAGCCCATATGTTCAAATTGCAGCGGATCGCCTTTTGAAGCGACGCTCAATTAAAGGCCGACACCGTTCTTATCCTCGAGGCCCGTGGACTGCATGAGGTTTTCCATTTCGTCTGGGTGATCGGACATGTATCTGGTAATAGCAAGTATCAGTGACAGTAGAAGATGCCATCCAAGATCAGCGCCCTCGATCGTGTATTGCGGAAAGACGAAGGGCTGTAACTGGGAGAGTGACATACGTACTTCATGATATCCCCGAAATCGACCCTTCCAGTGACGGCATTAGGTAGCATCTTACTAGCGATGGCCTATGCTTGCGAGATCACGCGGCACTCAGTGGCGCCCAGGCAGGACTGAGATCACCTGCAATAACCGCCGGATCTATACCACCATAATCGACCGCCGACTTCTTGGTCATTGTTGTTTGTTTTTTGCCCGACATTGAATTGATGGTGATGGAGCGACGTGGGTAATATCATGCACATATGTGGATTACTATTTATAGAAGTGCGAGCTACAGTTCACGTTGAGATTTGGGATCACTCCCCTGGGGCCCAAAAGTATAAGAAAAGTCCTAGGCAGTCCAATATTCGACTGAAATTTTACCTGGAGTTTATGCATTGAATAACCAGGACGAACAACCGGTAACACTGGAATTCCAAGCTCATGACGAGTAAATGATCTGCGCCACCCATCCTCTAATCAATTGAAAAACTACTTATGCGACATCTGCAACTTTTGCTTATCAACCAGAAGAATTTTGGATTCAAGATGCTCGTTTTTTTACCCTGAAGCAAGCCAGGGAGGACAAAGAGCCACAACAACGCGTAAAGACGCGTCGTGGCCCAACCGAAAACGATTATTAGACCGCCCACATCTCGGCTATCCAGGCAACGTTCACACATCACTCAAAGGCCATCCCACTCACATTACGCCACCTCAATTCCATTCATTAATTCCTTTCCCCCACCACCTCTAAAAGGCAGTACCACATCTAATCCGCTGGTCATGAAATACGCGACGTTCCCGAGCGTCCTATAATGCACCGCATACGGCGCGCCCCCGGGCGCCTGCGTCGCCCGCACATGGTCGTCCTCCGCGTGGGAGTGGAGATGCAGGTCCTTGAGTGGCGCGAGCATGTCCTGGGCTGCGTGGGATGTGTATCCTGTTGGGGTGGATTTTTTGAGTTGTGTGGAAAAGAGGCGAGGGAACGAACGAAAGAATAAAAGAGAGGGGATGGGAGGAAAGAGGAAGAGGGAGAAAGGAGAGGAAGGGAAATGGGACGTACCGCCCTTTTGATCAGCCACTTTAATTGCCAAGAGGCATCCGAGTGTCATGACCTCTTCTACCTTCTCCGCCTCCGACAGCCTCTTGACAAATTCGGGGTCCCAGAAGCTCCACACGTTGTCTTCCGCCTCCTGTCCCTGTGCCACCTCACCACCAATGCCCCACATCTCCCTCGCCTCCCCCCACCCACTCTTCAGCTTCCCAATCTCCCCCAACGTCTCCAGTGCAACCTCACAACCCACTGCATGCGCCGAATACGAGTGACCATGCAACAGCGCCTCACCCTTCCCCTCCTTGCCTGGAGACCAAAACGCCTTGAACACGCCCTCCCTCGCCATGGTCGTCGCGAGCGGCACGAGCCCGCCCGTGAGGATCTTGGCGTTTACGGCGATGTCGGGATGGGCGCCGAGGAGGGGCCCGGCGGATTGGAG
This sequence comes from Blastosporella zonata, assembly GCA_018856295.1. Classification (NCBI taxonomy): domain Eukaryota; kingdom Fungi; phylum Basidiomycota; class Agaricomycetes; order Agaricales; family Lyophyllaceae; genus Blastosporella; species Blastosporella zonata. Next base: position 9,510 of record JAFLHD010008979.1, read on the forward strand.
GCCGAGACGGTACAGCCCTGTGAAGACTTCATCGAAGAGGACGGGGAGGCCATGGAAGTCATCTGTGTTGTCCGTGTTTTCGTTAGAGGTGGTGGGCGCGGGGCACAGCCCCAGCTCAGGCCGAGCACTTCTTACAACGTCGATAAGCACGCGCTGGAACAAGGGGTCGACGAAGCGCATGCCTCCAGCGCCAATCACCAGGGGTTCGAGCACGAGCGCGGCCAGCCTAATCCCGCCCTCCTTCTTTTTCCTCCTCTCTTCCTCCAGCCTCCCCAGCACGCCCTCCACATACCTCCTATACACGCCCTCCAACGCCGTGCCGATCCTCCCCTTGAGATCATACACATCTCCCAGCTTCTCAAACGCAAACTGCTCCTTGGTAATGGCCGAGGGCACACTGAGCTCAAGTTTCCCCTTCCTAAACGCCACAGTAGGGGGATCAAGCCACACGCCCTTGGCATCATGCCACTCGCACGTATAGACGCCCGGCTCACACGCGTCCATCGCGCCAATCGTGTCTCCATGGTACGACCCCGTAAGCCCCAGCACGCCCAGTCTCTCTCGCTGATTGTTCCCCATCTTCTTGACCCACGCCCTCAGGGCCATCTTGATGCCGACCTCCATCCCGGTGCTCCCATTATCGCTAATAAAGACCCTATTTGCCCATCCCTTGCCAGGGCCGGCGAGGAGCGCTTCGCAGAGCTTGAGGGCAGGGAGGTGCGTGGCGCCGGGGAACATGACGTGCCCGTACCTCCCCGCTGCGCGCGCAGCAGCGAGGGTGGTGTTTGTGTGCGCGTGACCAAAGGTCTGGGTCCACCAGGAGGCGGAGGAGTCGAGCTGCGGGGAGAGGAGGGACGACGTGGTACTATGTTTCGAGTAGACACTGAAAAAGTCCCCACGGGCACTGTCGATTACGTTGACGTCGTTTTCGGAGGTGATGTGGGCGTGCTGGACAAAGGGCCACCAGACAGATTTGAGGGTGCGTCCGGGCATAGAGTCGAGCTCCTCGAGACGCTTGGTGTGTGCGTTGGTAAGATGGGTTACTGCGTCGTGGGCACTTTCTCCGCCTTGGAGGGGGGGAGACATGAGCCGCTGGTAATAACTCTCGGTCTCTCTAAAATTCTCCTCGGCACCACTCAACTTTTGGGGGGGACGTTCAAACTCGCCTACCCATATGCCACGGTCAGCAAAGTAGGCTTTTAGGTACTCTGCATTTCTATAGTACGCGTCACGGAAGAGGAGGACTGCGTCTACGATGTAGCCGCGAAGAAGGAGGGCCTCGTATGCGGCGATAGTGGTGGAGATGCCGCCGAGGTCTGCGTCGCCAATGAGGATGGTGGGGAGGAAGAGGGGACGATATGCCTCTACCTGGGTGGTGCCAGAAAGGGTGGGGCTATGTACGCCTGTTGGAGGGTGAGGGGAGGGGAGGAGGATATGGGAGAGATGGACGGACCACCGGCAGTCTCGACATAGAGATGTGCGGGATCGGGGCTGGCGTTTGCGGTGCGACGTATGTAGCTGGCTATTGCGTTGACGAGGGTGTCATCCGAGATCTAGTCTAGTCAGCGGGAGTTGAGAGTGGTGTTATTTCACTTACGGGAGGACGGTTAGTTAATTGTGCAGCGAGGTGTGGGCTAACGGGTTGATCGTATTGATAGAGACACTCTGTAAATACGCGATTGGAGGCAGCATGTCGTTTTATGTGACTGGGCAGATGAGCGAGGGGTTTGATTAGGGATTTTGGGACTCACCTAGTGTCAGCGTCTTGAGGATGGCCGGTGCTGACTGGTTTGAGATAAAAGACAGGATTATTGTGAGCAGAAGCACGAACGAGAGCAGTGGTGAGGATGGTCTTGCCAACGTCTGTGTTTGCGCCAAAGACGTGGTGTACACGCAGATGGCGGAAGAGAAGGGACATGGCCTCCACGTGTTGTCGTTCTAACCACGATGAACCCCAAGACTCCCTCTCGTAGAAATCGAGCAAGGTCTGAAGCAAAGACTCCTTTGACGCCGTCGTTGGTGTCTGGGATGGGTAATATCTCACTCAACCCTTTTGTAGTCTCTCGTCCATCTTCCCCGATCAAGCGCACAACATCTGCCTCCATCCCCGTCTCTGATTCCCTTCAACGTCAAGCAGGCACTGGTGTTATAAGAAAGGGTGGCGTAGAGAGTAGACTCGATGTCGTTACTCATGACTACGTTCCCCCGCCCAAGCCAGAAGTAAAACGCTCGAGATCTACCCCGGCTACCTCTCGCGATCGCTTCATAACAAACCGCGACTCAGAGACCGATGTTGCTGCCACCCTCGACCAAATGCACCTCAACCCCAAGTCTGCGTCCCCAGGTCATACCGCTCGTCTCGTCGCTGCCACTGGCGTTCCCCTCAACCGCCGTATTCTCGGTTATCACGAGCAGCCCCCCGTCGCCTCTTCCTCCTCCGACTCCGCCCTCGCACAGCACCGCGAGTTTGCCCGTCCCCTCTACGCACAACGCGTCACCGCTCTCCCCTCCTCCATTGGCGCTACAAAGACCCGTAAGATCCCCACACAGCCCGAACGCGTTCTCGACGCCCCCGGCCTCGTCGACGACTTTTATCTCAACCTCCTCGCCTGGTCTACCTCCAACACCGTCGCCGTCGCCCTAGAGGCCTCCACCTACATCTGGCACGCTGACACTGGCTCCGTCTCCCAGCTCGCCGACGCCCCAGAAGGCACCTACGTCTCCAGCGTCGACTTTTCCAACGACGGCGCATTCCTCGGTATCGGCCTCGGCACCGGTGACGTCGAGCTCTGGGACGTCGAGGCCGGCCAGAAGCTCCGCACCATGGCCGGCCACCTCGGTCAGGTCGCCACCCTCTCGTGGCACCAGCATATCCTCACCTCGGGCTGTGGCGACGGCAGCATCTGGCACCACGACGTTCGCGTCCCACGCCACAAGGTCATGGAGCTCCTCGGCCACACCGGCGAGGTCTGCGGCCTCCGCTGGCGTGCAGACGGCGAGCTCCTCGCCAGCGGCGGCAACGACAACGTAGTCAACATCTGGGACGGCCGCGTCGGCGACGTCGCAGAGGGTTCACGCGGCAGTGCAAAGTGGACAAAACGCAACCACACCGCAGCCGTCAAGGTGTCCAATTTCATTCTACCAATCCTATTTAGACTAACAGTCCCCCCTAGGCAATCGCCTGGTGCCCCTGGCAGCCCTCCCTCCTTGCATCTGGCGGCGGAACCAACGACGCCACCATCAACGTCTGGAACAGCACCACCGGCGCGCGCCTCCACTCCCTCAAAACGCCCTCCCAAATCACCTCGCTCCTCTGGGCGCCGAATAAAAAAGAGATCCTCTCGACCCACGGGTTCCCCACAAACGCCCTCATGGTCCACGCGTACCCGTCCATGGAGCGTGTGGCGGAGATCCGTGACGCGCACGACGCAAGGGTCCTCTTCAGCTGCGTGGGGCCCGGGGGCGACGTCGTGTGCACCGGTGCGGGCGACGAGAACCTCAAGTTTTGGAGGATCTGGGACGCGGTAGAGGAGAAGGGCAAGAAGAAGGTCGTGCAGGGCGAGGTCGGTGGGGGCAGGATCAATTCGACTCGGGAGGGCATTTTGAGTATTCGATAGGGCACTCACTAATATTCTCATTCAATGGTATACAATCTCGGCTTATTCATAGATGGATATTTTACATTCAAATCTGTTTTGTTTACCACGCCTGGTGCCCTCCAGTGACCATGATACTATAAAACACGCATTAGAAGGACGTCAAGAGCACAGAAAACATCAACACGTACTCGCTCCCGGTACAAAAACTCGACGCGTCGCTCGCAAGCCACGCGATCACCCCCCTTAGCTCGTCTGGGCGCCCGATCCTCCCCATCGGGTTGAGGTTCGACCACTTTTCGAGGAGGTGCGGCTGCTCGTCAAGGTATGCTGCAGTCATCCTACAGCCATCAGTTAACAATCCAGGACCCAGTCATCAAATGTCACGCACTTGGTATAAATGTGTCCCGGCGAGAGCGTGTTAACCCTAATACGCTCCGGGCCCAACTCACACGCCATGCTACGCGCCATCTGTAGCACAGCCGATTTGCTCGAATTGTACGACACCCACGCATGGTCCTGCAATCCCATAACATAAGTGTACAGCCTCTCACCCACCAACCCCTACACGCACCTTATTCGTAATACTCCCCGACATACTCGCAATCAGTATAATGCTGCCCCCATTCCCAAACCTCCTCATCTGTCTCCCCGCCGCCTGCGCAGTCCACAAAACGCCCCCCACATTGACATCCATCACCTCCCCAAACTGGGCCTTTGGATACTCCAAACAATCCGTATGCTGCTTCAATATCCCAGCAGCAGCGACACACACGTCCATCCTTCCCTCCCTATCCCCAATCTTCCTCGCATGCTCCCACATGCCCTCCTGGTCCCTCACGTCCGCGCTCACATACTCCAGCCTCGTCGGCGGACGTTCATACACCTGGAATCGCGTCACATACTCCTGTGTCTTGAGGAACTCCTCCGAGGGGGCCGAGGGGAGGTCGAAGCAATATACGGCACGCGCACCTGCCTCTGCGATAGCGAGCGCCATCTCGAGCCCGAGCCCGCGGTTCGCGCCGGAGACGAGGGCCACGCGGTCCGTGAGGCGGAACTCGTCGAGGATCTTGGGGCGCGGGGCGATGCTGGTTGTGGGGTCGAGGGCGGCCGCGACGCCGATTGGGGCGAGAGGCGAGACGGATTGAGTAGCTGGGGCGGGCTTGAGGAGGGGGCGGGAGAGGGAGAGAGGGCGCTGAAGGGCGGATCGAGGAAGGAGGCGGGGGAAGAGAGGGCGAGTGCGAAGAGGGAAGAACATCGTGGTCGTGGTCGTGGTCGTGGGGTGCGAAATTCCGGTTTTATGTGACTTCGCCCTGAGAAGAGTCTCAGCTGACCTGTCTGATTTAATAGTAATAGAAGGTGGGACATTTCGAGCTGACGGCCCGCTATCTGGTGCCCGCAGCCGAGCAAAGATTCCAGAACAGGGCTGTGGCAAAGCTGCTGAGAACTGTTTCTTGAATCCAATCAACATTGCTTCAATCACATACACGACATTTCGTTCTCAAACGCAACATAGGTCAGGCAGGGATTACCACGCCGTATATCCACCATCGACGACAATGCTAAGTACCACACCACCCATCAATTGACAGATCGAACCCAAAACAAAACTTCACTCACTCACTCCCAGTACAAAAACTGGATGCATCACTAGCCAGCCAAGCCACGACTCCACGAAGCTCGTCGGGACGCCCAATCCGCCCCATGGGGTACATACTGGACCATTCCTCCAACAGCCCAGGCTGAGATCCAAGACGCCCTGCTGTCAATCTACATATAAGCAGGCGAAATGCATCAATACACGAGGGATAGCCCTTCTGATCGATGCAAGTACGCACGGCGTATATATATGCCCCGGGGAAATGGAATTGACCCTGATATGCTTTGGTCCCAACTCACAGGCCATGCTGCGCGCCATCTGCAGAACAGCAGCCTTGCTTGTGTTGTACGGAATGATTGGGTGATTCTGTGTCGAAGGGGTCGGCGATTACGCATTTTATTTCGATAGAGGGGTTCATCGTATGCTTACCTTGTTGGTAACACTACCTGACATGGATGCAATGAGAATGATACTGCCAGCATTGCCGAACCGAAGCATTTGCTGCCCTGCAGCCTGTGCAGTATACAGGACCCCATTCACATTGACATCCAGAACCTATGTGCATTCCCCGAATCCAATCAATTTATTATGAGCTACAACAAGGAATGCGATACGAACCTCCTTGAACGCCTCAGCAGACTGCTCCAAGCAGTGCGAATCCTCCCTGTTAATACCAGCAGCAGCGACACACACATCCATCCTCCCCTCCTCGTCTCCAATATTCTGCACCCTGGTCCACACCCCCTTCTGATCCCTCACATCCGCACAGATATATTCGAGCTTTCCACCCGACCCGATCCTCCTCACGTACTCGCTCGTCGCCTGCCATTCCTCCGACGGCGTATGTGGCAAGTCAAAGCAATACACTCGCGCACCCTGTTCGCAGAGTGCGAGCGCCATTTCGAGCCCTAGGCCGCGGTTACCACCAGTGACGACCCCCACGCGGCGCTGGAGAGAGAACTCGTCAAAGATTTTGGGACGGGCCTCTGTTTCTGGGTTGGTAGAGGCACGCAGGGCTGCACTGACGCCGATTGGATCATGGGGAGAGATCGATTGGGCAGGGGGTGACGTGGTGGGCTCATAGTGGTGTGTGACTGCGTGGCTTGCTGAAAACGATGCTCGTGGGCAACCGACGACGGCGAGAGGGCTCAACCGACGGCAGAGGGCACGAGTCGACAGAATCTTGGTGGATAGCATGGATGTCATCCACTGACAGGACTTGGCCTCATTGCAGGTATAGATAGGCTCATGGGAAATCGAAGGTTGCACCTGACACTGACGGACCTCCTTGACATACGGTTTGACAAAGGTTTAACGACAATTTAACGAGTCTTTCGCGTGTTCCGTCGATGGGGTCCAGACGCGAGGCTGAGGTTCTAGCTGGTCATAACATTGTACGAGTATATAAAGTCAAGCGTAGAGCGACGATGTGGGGAGGAGCAAGTGTAAATTGATGTCAAGTCACCATTGGCATTACCTCACCAGGCTTGAAACCCCCCACCGACGACGATGCTAATGAGATGCTATGAGCCCAATGTCCTCCTAGCATGCGGAGGCACTCTACTCACTTGCTACCAGTGCAAAAGCTTGATGCATCACTCGCCAGCCACGAAACGACCCCTCTTAGCTCATCCGGCCTGCCTAACCTTCCCAAGGGGGACAAGCCGGACCACCTCTTCAGCGTTGCAGGCACGGTGTCGAGATATTCAGCAGTCATTCTGCCTTCACTTCAGTAAATCACTAAACCATTCGCGGAATGTGTACCAACGGGGTACGAATAAATCCTGGAGAAATCGTGTTGACGCGTATCCCTTTACTTCCGAGCTCGCATGCCATACTCCTGGCCATTTGAATGACTGCCGCTTTGCTTGCGTTGTACGGAAGGATGTCATCGCCCTAAAACGTGTGAAGGCTTAGTGCAAAACCCCAGTCAAATGTCTATGTCTATGCTCACCCGGAGTGTCGCACTGCCCGCGATGGATGCGATGAGGATAATGCTCCCCGAATTACCGAACCGAAGCATCTGCTGACCCGCAGCCTGTGCCGTGAACAGCACTCCGCTGGTGTTGATATCCATGACCTTTTAGTGTGTCAGGCAACCATCCAAAATTCCATAATTCATCCCCACCTCTTTGTGCATACCTGCTGGAAACACAAGGCAGTCCATGATCGCGCCGCCTACACCTGCAGCAGCGACACACACGTCCATTCTTCCTTCTCTGTCCCCGACGGCCTTCACTTTATCCCACATTCCCTTTTGGTCCCGTACATCATTCGACACATACTCGAGACGCGAGCCTGTTCCCATCTTCTCCACAAAATCTTTGGTAGTTTTCCACTCCTTCGATGGCTCCATAGGCAAGTCAAAGCAGTAAATCGCACTCGCCCCCAATTCACAGAGCGCGAGTGCCATTTCAAGGCCGAGACCACGATTTCCGCCCGTGACTATACCTACTCGATCGTTCAGAGAGAATTCTTCGAATATCTTTGGTCGTGGTATCACTGTGGGATCCGTGGCTGCTTGAATGGCAGCGTTAACGCCAATGCGTGATAACGGCGAACTAGATTGAGCTTTCGGGGGCTCCATCGTGGCATTGTATGTTCGGAAGGTGCGAGACCACGACTTCGACATGCGCGCGCCAAGCAGCGGTATAATCGTCCTTGAACGGGAAATGGACCTGAACATGGTGGGTAGGACTCTGACCTGACCACCCGTTTCACGCAACAGCGTTATATATGCCACGCTATTCTCTCACCTGACCGACCTTCTCATGGTCAAGGCTGTCAAAAATGAACTTATCTTTCAAGGTTCTGGGTCTTCTTTGTTGGCTTTCGGATAATATGCAACTACCTATAACACATTACTGGTCCATTAATACAGTCGATTCTCCAGGAAACCATCTCCGCAACTTCACCATGCATGGAGCCCCCCGTTGAGGTTTATGCTAATAAGTCATGCTCATAGTAAGCCTTCAGAAAACACAATGATCGTTATACTCACTTGCTTCCGGTACAAAAGCTCGACGCGTCACTCGCCAGCCATGCAACAACTCCTCGGAGTTCATCTGGTCTGCCTATCCTCCCCAAGGGAACCGAATCAGACCACCTTTTCAGTGTCTCATGCTGCTCAAGCGCATCCGCTGTCATTCTAGATCCGTACCATCATCAGCACTCTAGCAATCCAACTTGGCAGGAACCGAAACAGACGGGCTACGGATGAATCCAGGCGAAATTGTATTCACGCGTATTCCTTTGGTTCCCAACTCGCATGCCATGCTTCTGGCCACCTGTAGAAGCGCTGCCTTGCTTGCGCCATAGGGAACGCCGTCATCGCCCT
>JAFLHD010008980.1:5684-22130 GCA_018856295.1 Blastosporella zonata
TCCTTCGATCCAAGATGAAGCTCATCGTACGCACAGTATTCTGTCAACCGTCAAAGGTGTCGAGGCCCTGCTGGAACGTTAAGCGATGAACAAACTGTCGCGCTGCTTGATTCTAAACTAAATAAGTGGTTTGATGGTATGCCAGAACATCGTACGCTAACGCCCTGCATTCGTTGCCTTGTGTGCTGAAATTTATTTAGTCAGATGGGGTGATTGTGTGCCAGGAACCATATTCTATGGACAATCAGCCTTCCTACACGCGTGTTACTATCACGTCCGAATACTAGTCCACCGACCATTTATACCTTTGCCCAACAAGCCATCGACACTACCCTTTCCATCACTGGCTATTTGCACAAATGCCGCCCGTTCCTGCGCTCACATACTGAAAACACATTCAGATAACGGGTCAATTTTACCATTTCCCCAAATCCAGGTCAGTCCTACTGTATTTAATCCATTGATCAATATTCACGCTATTTACAGTTCGCTGTCTTCACGTCCGCTATCCTGCTGCTCCTCAATTATTGGACGAATTTGAAATCGTCTCGCCCTCCGCCAGACTTGCACAATGAAGATCTGAAGACTGTACATGGTTGTATATCCGTGTTAGCAAAGCTTGAAACAAAGTGAAGCCTACATTTGTCCCTCATTTTACTCTTCCTCACCCCGTGTCGTAGCTGGACTGCAGCTGGCCGATTAGGGTTAGTAGAATACTCATCTCGTCTCAGGCGAATTTCTTATGCTTGCCCGCAGCGATATCATTCGGGAATTAGCTTCTTACGCCGGGATATCCTCGTCCGGCCAAACGACTTCAACCGAAGATTCGAAAGGCCCCAGCCCCAGCATTTTCTTGCCAACGAACTTTCAGTTCCATCCTTCACAAGAGCCCCCTTACTCCCAAGTCCAGAACGCACCTCATGGTTCCTGGGATTCGAGCTCGCCTTTCCAGTCACGGAACTGGCAACAAAACACCCCAGCAATGGCGGATGACGTTGGTCTGAGCGCTGTCAACAACGACTGGTGGAACGATGTGCACGCGTTGAATGGACAATTCGACTTTGGGCTAGGTTATGGAAATGCTCCACGACCTTACATGACGGATGGTAAGCATATCAGGATATCTGAGCGACATCGTATTGACCCTTCTTAGCGCAAGGTAACCCGCAGTGGTTGCTCACGACACCTTCCGGAGAGACGAGCATGGACGTGAGCGATGTCGCTATGCTGTGGTTACAGGCCCCCCAAATGAGCGAGTAAGTGCAAGTTTATTTGTGAAACAACGATTGATACTACCCATTAACACAGTTGGATGGACATTGGAGGGTTTTGAGAAATGACTACCTCAAGTTTTTGGACATTCGAAGGAATGGCTTTGCAATAAGTTAACCCTCCCGGCGTATAAGTAGTTCGTTCTGGCAGTCATTCACCATGTCAGACGGTACGGTAATTCTCACAGGAGCCAATGGGACCCTCGGTTTTGCCTTCGTCGCTGCTGCACTGAAAGATTATCCCAACCACCACTTCATTCTCACCGTGCGAAACGATAAGGCCAGCGACAAGAACACCGCAAAGCTTTACGCGCTCCTCTCCCAATTCCCCGACGCCCGATACACAATTCACTCCCTTGATCTTGCCTCTCTCACATCTGTTGCCATCTTCTCCTCTTCCATCGCGGGAAAAGTCTCCTCTAAGGAACTGCGGCCTATCTCTGCAATCGTGTGCAACGCCTTCGCGTGGTCCCTCACGTCCGGACTCAAGTTCACGGGCGACGGGTATGAGCAATCCTTCCAGGTGAACTACCTGTCACACTTTGCTATCGTACTCCAGCTTTTGGAGAGCATGGATAAAACATACGGGCGGATCATTGGACTGTCGTCTGACACCCATGGACCTGGAGGCAGCTCGGGGGAGGTGTTCCCACCTGAGCTGCCTGACGATATCGAGGCACTCGCAAAGCCCTCACCAGATAATCCTGGGGAGGAAGTAGGAAGGGGATTGCAGCGGTATGGGGTGTCAAAGCTGTGTGTTGTCATGTTCATATATGAACTCAATCGAAAATTACAAAGTGTTAAGTCACCGTACATCGACTCGGTCCACATTTTATTGAGATTATAAAACAGGATCCTACATTCGGCAAGCTGAGGGGTATCACAGCAGTTGCAGTCGATCCGGGTACCATGCCAGACTCCCGCGCGACGAGCCAGGACGTTCCCGCGGTGTGGAATTTTGGTATGAAGTATGTCCTGAGCCCCTTACAGCCACTGTTGAAGTACGCGATGCCTTCTCTGCGCAAGTCAAGTACGGCAGGGAAAGAGCTTGTCCAACTCAGCCTCGCAGACGCGCACAGTGGATTCAGGGCTGCTAGTTATTACCAGGGGTTGAAACCTGCAAACAGCTCGGAGGAGAGTTATGATGAAACCAAAGCAGCGAGGTTATGGGATGACAGTATAAGGTTGTGTGAAATTACGAATTCGACAGGTATGGAATGGGCACATTCGAACCTCGGCTTGTATCGCAGAACTGCATTTTAATCACGCGTTGTTCAACGTGTTCTTCTGATTCGGTTTCAAGAGTTCATGAGTCAACTAGAATACTGTGTTTAGCCAGTATAAAACATACTAACGATGTACCACTCGCAGCTTATCTACGGCACTGGTTCCTGCTTTCCGATGTCCTCCGCATTCCGCGTAGAACTGCGAGCAGCACTACGTTCTGTTTCGTCTGTACTGGAGATCCCGCCATCTTATGTACCACAGCGCCACAACAAAGACTAGGCTCGTGACCAACCGCTTCGAGCTAGCTAGCCAACTCAAATATTTCACCTTTCACCTTTCACCTTTCACCTTATACTACTTTCCTTACAGTGAGTCTTACAGTGACACCTATAGTTTCTACCGAGATCGCATCTGGCGAGGTATTTGGGTACCTGAATTACTTATGTAATCTCTTCCATTTTCATTTCCACAGGCTACGCTACCATAGAGTATATCGAAGCTTGAGCTTGAACTCCTATCAAAACCTCCATCTATCATCGTATGTCAGCAGCTGAGGCATGTTAAACAAGAATTAAAGCTTCATATTTCCGCAAAGGCCTTCTGATCCGAATCCCTCGACCGTCTGTCCTCGTTTCTCGTCGTTTCCGTTATCGTCCGCATATGCATGCCGTGCTGCACGGACAACTTGAAATTCCAAAAAAAAATCGGGTGTAATCTGGGGTTTGGGACTCGGTAGAAACAGGTGGAAACTCTACTTCGGAACACTTCACAATTCGGTATGACGATATATTTAATCAAATCTCAGGTTTATCGACAATCGTTGTCGTATGTAAGTAGGAGGATTGGCTTCCATGGCATCATAATGGCAGCTCCTTGCGCATACTTGATCCTCTCACGACAAGCAAAATTTGGCTCACATGGCGATCGTATCTAACCTGTCAAACTAGCGTACCCCCTTACCCAGCCAATGACCGACTCACACCAGTCTGCGAGAGCTCCTTTGATAATCTGTTGGTTCCTCGTTCCTAGTCACAGTGCACGCATTGATTCCTGATTTTCGAAGTGGTGTGGACCCGTCGTCATGCATCATGATTCATTCCTATCTCTCTCGAGGTTCTTCATCACGGCCACCCCTGGGCTGGCGTGTGAGCGCACTCAGTTGTGTAGCTGTGTTATCTTACATACTTATCATTACTTCCCCATGAACGTTCTTGTTCAAGGCGAAGGTTGTACATACACTGGTCCCAAGAAGTTACCAGTCAGTTTTCCCTGCTTCCATGATAAATGTTAACAACGCACAAGTTAACGCACAATCCATCGCACGAAGTGTAAGAGCTGTCAGGGGGGGGGTTGTGATTGAGAAACGCCCTGCCCCGTTCCGGCGATTCTACATTTCCGAATGCAGCTTGACTTTGGAGCGTACTTGGGGATAAGTTGGCGCCCGACTTGTTCCCGACCCAGAGACCCATCTCTGCAAGGGAACCCAGAACCCAGAAGAGATTTTGCTCGCGAAGCTTGGAATTTCGTGGCGAACATCCTCTCAATTTGGGCCTCCTCGACCCCTCTAGGAAGTCAAGAAACCCAGAAGCTTTTCAAAGAAGCATTCGCAACGAGCCTTCCAAGTTGCTTCCAATTCCCACCTCCTCCGTACGCACCGTACGATTCGATTCTTCATATTGCAATTTATCATAGGTATGTACCAAAAGCTGACTACAGTTGATATGTGTCCGGCTGCAAAACTGGGAGGGCCACGACGGGGGCCGAATAAATCTCCTCGCTCCAGGGCCGCAACGCCCTGTGCAAGCGGGATGCTTTTAGCTTTTTCAGTTGTGGCTAGTTGTCTAAATGATGCGAGACTTATTTAATATGACAGGTGTAGCCGGATGTGCGCCGGAACTTTCAACCTATTATATATTATCCGCCACTTGATGCGCACTAGAGACTCTCCCCCATTCCTGTCTTTAACGGTTTAAAACGCGAATCGACTGTCGTCGCCTTAGGAGGCCATGCCGGGCATCGATCTCTCAGAGACTTTTGCGCCAATATATTGGGGTGCGCTACATTCTCCATTCCTTCTACATTCTAAAGCTCACCATTTTCCTTAAAATATCAGGTTTCATCGTGTCCCTATTGTGAGTACTTGCAAGGGTATTGGACATATGTATTGAAGCCAATATCGGTATAGTCTGGGCGGAATCACAATCGTTCAAGGCTATATGTATTTCTCTGCCAATGCTACACTGAAAGATCGACCACTCGTGCGGTTCACAGTATGTCTTAGCCCTCATTGAATTGTAAAGTTGTTGGTCTTGCTCACGTTTATCTTCTCCAGGCCCTTTTGATGCTGTCAGTAATCTTTTCCGTTCGGCTCTTTCACACATACAGATGGATGTTTCCTTCACAGATTACTGGACCTGTCGTCATCGATTCTCATAGCACAATCGGTCTACTACTATCTGGTGAGCCCAGCCGTAATTTGACACAATGTGAGCAGATTACTCACTAGAAGTGATAGATACCGAACTTCGGATCTCTGCTTCCCCTCAATTCCGTGACGCCGTACGTGTATCGTCCAAAGGAATGGACATATCCTTATTTCGAAATCGAAATTCAGAGAGTTATCCGCGGAATGTTTGGTGTCTACAATGATTACGTTTATGTGAGTATTGGCGACGGCTTGTAACCTTGTACTGACCTATTGGCAGTTCTCAGGCATACTTTGTATATCAGCTGTATGTTGGTATGCACAAATGAACTCCTGCCAACTATACTCTCTGACCGGTATATCTTATCAGTCAAGCGTTTGGGGACGGGACTCGGGAGGTGGCTGGTTCTAGGATCTATCGTAAGTGTCGGGCGTCATGGTTCGATGCCGAAAAAACTCATCCGCTCTTCCTTCACTAGAGTGGAAGCGCCGTCATGGCATTTGGTGCGCCCCGTCCCTTTTTTTTCCTGCTCAATTCTTATCCCAAGTTTGACCGAAAGTTGGCGGTGTTGGTACGTTTTGGTCTCTCCTTTTCGTTCTTCTCCAAGTTTTTCACCTTTTGGATTAGCGTGTGTGACGTCCATGTACGTATTCCACCACGGGGTGCTTGCAAATAGGAACGGCATTTTTGCTGTGAGTATACTACTGCCTCAATCTATGAGTGTCGTAATCTGACGGTTCTGGTTGTACAGATTTTCTTTGGCATCGCAAAAGGATTTGGAACAATCACGGACATCTTGGCTACTATCGCGATGTGTTTGTACCTTAGCTCCGCGAGGACTGGAATCACGCAGTTCGTCTTCCCCCAGATTGTTGAATCATCATCGCCGACCTTTCTTCACAGGACAAACACACTTCTTAACAGACTCATGGGATTCGTGATTCACCGTGGTGCTCTAGTTACCCTGATCCAGACACTCCTTCTGATAACCTTCTACGCCGCGCCTACTAAGTTATATTGGTACCGTTCAGCCTGTCACCTTCGTGATGATGTGCTGTCTTATACTCTCTCCCTCTAGGCTTGCATTCCATGTCAACGTCACAAAACTGTACGCCAATACCTTCTGTAAGTCAACCCCTTCTGTCTGTGATTGAATCGAACGTTGAACCACATCACGATTCACAGTTGCAATGTGAGTACCAGCCTCGAAACCCTGTTCACGATGATGTTTCTCACCGTTTCGGAAGGCTCAACGGGCGGAATCACTACAAGGAAAGACAAATCGCTCGCTCTACTGCATTAGCGCCCACCTTCTCGAGTTCCCGCCATTCACATAAACTTGGGTTCCGCACATTTGATATTCAGGTGATCCATTCTCGCCATGTGCACGTTGCCACACAAGCTGATGTCGTTATCTATCGTGTAGGAGGATCTTGAAGGTCGCGAGCCTATGCCGACGGTTACCAAAACGGTGGAGGTCGTTGAGATGTGAAGTGAGGGCGCCGTCCTAACTCTTGTTGGACATTCATAGCTCATGACTTCTAGCATACCCGTTGTAAATAGATACTCTTGAAATGGCCCTGGTGCTAAAATTATCATGACAGCAGGCGGCATCAATTATCACAACTGACTATTGATCCATGATGGGAGGGAGATGAATTAATCAATGATTAGCTGCAAAACTTCGTTCCGCTGAGTCCACAATGGCCGGTATCCCAGATCATCAAACAATGTCTGCATCCATCCCTACGACCGGTTCGCTACAAACAGAGTCACGAAACAAAGAATCGATAGAAATCGATGTCGTGTCAACGGTGGAGATGTGTCGTGTGTAATTTTCTTCCCAAGTTCTTAGCAACATGGTGTGCCAACCCCTCTTGTGCAGATATAATAAACGCGGCAGACGCGACCATAAGTACAGCCGTGCATAAATGCATCCCCGAAATCGCACGGACTATTGATCTTATTGCTGAACGGGTGGGGAAAGGTGGTAGAGTGCTATATATTGGAGCTGGAACAAGTGGAAGGTCTTCAACCCTAATAATTTCCAGTTCTCAATGAGTACCCATTGATCGACATTGCTATAGGCTTGGCGTTCTCGACGCCTCTGAAATGTATGTCTTCAATCTTCCTGCCAATTCATGGCTTCTAACGCACCCCCAGCCCACCTACGTTTTCTGCATCGTACGACCAATTCGTCGCGTGAGTGACACTCAAAGTCGCACTACCTGCTTGGTCAATAAACGGGCCGCACCAGGCTTATGGCTGGAGGCGACTCTGCCATCCGCCGCGCTGTTGAAGGCGCCGAGGACTCCACCATTTTCCCCATCGCGGACCTTGATGCCATCGTGCCCCCAATCAACCCGTTGGATACATTGATCGGCATTGCTGCTTCTGGCCGGACGCCGTACGTGCTCGCTGGGCTTTCGTACTGTCGAGAGTCGCGTGGGATGTTGACGGTGGGCGTGTCGTGTGTGCAGCCCAGTCAGATGCGGGGCCGCACGGAATGCTTGATTGAGTGCGTCGTGGGTGCAGAAGTTGTTACTGGGAGCACGAGGATGAAGGCTGGAACTGCTACGAAGATGGCGAGCCTTCCTCGAAGAGTTCTATCCTTCCGAGCTATGCTCACGGTGACGTTAGATATTGAACATGATATCGACTGGTGTGATGATTCGTATTGGCAAAACCCACGGGAACCTGGTGTGTGTTTCTGGGTGTCCTCAACTACTGCTCTCGACCTTCTCACCTAGACACCCTAGATGGTCGATGTCAAGTCTTCTAACAAGAAACTGATTGACCGTGCACGGCGGATCTTTCGAACGTTGCTGCCACATACGTCGCTCTCAGACACTGAGACCGATGAACTCATCGCGCTGTGCAAAGGGAGCGTAAAATTGGCTGCGGTCGTGGAAAAGTTGCAGTTGCCTGTAGCCGACGCCCAGAAGAGACTGGAATTAGCTGAAGGCGTTTTGCGTAAGGCATGGGATAATAGTAGCGCAACAGTCGACACACCTCTGCGTGATTCATTGTCTGCACCTCATCTGGTGCTGGCTGTTGATGCCGGTGGAACCAAGTGCTCTGTAATCATCGCCAGTAAAGACGGCATTCAATCTAGAGCAGAGGCTGGGCCCTGCAACTTGTAAGCGGCCTAAATCTCGCTCGTGGTTTCCCACTGACTGTTTCGGTTCCCTTTCCATTCCAGTGTTACCCGCGGACATGACGCAGCGCTGTTGACGATGACAGAAGCTATCAACTGTGCGATAGAACTCCTGCCAGAGTCTATCCTTCCCACCACTTCCCGACTAAATCCACTTCTAAGCCAGCCTCTATTTGTGGCGGCCTGGGTCGGCGCCGCCGGACTCGATCGACCTGCAGATATTGAATCCGTCCATTCCCGGATCTTGAATATATTACCCCTCCCTTGCCCTACGAATCTCCTCGTCACCAATGACGCTGCACTCCTCTCTTCGGCCATCATCAAGTATGGCTCCGAACAGCATACAATAACGGCACAGACGAAGACCGGGGTTGTCCTTATAGCAGGGACTGGTAGCCTGGCGAACAGCTTCACACTCACCTCCGCCGAGAACAAACTCGTTTCTTCCTCTGTAGAGCGCGCAGGCGGGTGGGGCTACCTCCTCGGCGACGAGGGTTCAGCTTACTTTATAGGGCGTGAAGCCATTCGTCGCACATTGCGCCACCGCGATGCCGGCCGGCCGCCCACCGCCTTTCACACCAGTGTTGCAGCCCACTTCGGCTGCACGTCCATTGCGGGAATCATCTCAGCCGTGTACTCGCCTGGGCAATTCCGCGAGGACTCCTATGCAAAGCCCCTTGATTCCGACCCCAAGCTCCGCGTGGCGTCGCTGTGCCGTGCTGTGTTTGCAGCGGCATACCCTGATCTGCCTGCCAAGCCTGATTTTGAGGCATTGGAAATCCTGCGAGAAGGTGCAAATGCCGCAGTGGATACGTTGATGTATCTGATAAAGGATAAAGATCATATCAACCCTGTTACAAGTACTCTTGTCCTCGGCGGTGCACTGGGACAGATTAAGGAATATAGAGAGCTTCTCGTGCGAGAGTTGTGGGAGAGAGGAGAGGTATTTTCGTCTGTTGAGGCGGTGGATGACGCTGCGGGGTGTGCGATTGAGCTCCTTCGTAGGAACTTTCTTGGCCTTTCCTGAGAACAACTTATAGATGACTTTTGGGACCTACTTCTAGAAAGAACGACGGATAAGTCTGCGCTGGGTCTACTGCGCGGTCTATATTATTGTACCATGCTGAATGAGTGTCGCGTGCGAGGATGAGACCATAAGTAGCTGTTTCTCGGTTTGACGTGCGCTGAAACACGATGCTCATCACTGTTGGAGGTCATCTGCTTATGGATACCTCTGCCTTCAATCTGGAATGATCAGTCATGGAAGCTGGAAATTGGATTGACCTGGCGATGATCTGCCGAATGCACGTGCCTTGGTGACTGGTGCGGTCCTCGAAGAGACCTCAACGTTTCTGTCTGCTGTCCATTTCCCTCTGCCGACCCCACCTTATAATACTTTCTACTTTCCTACATTTCTCAACGATGCCTGCGATTTACAACGACGGCGACTTATTTTCTCTTCCAAAGGTCTACCAGGCAGCAGAGCCTCGGCAGGCTGTAATGTTTGCTATTTTATTCATCTCTCTCTTCGGTAACCCATTCCAGCCATCTCTCACCTTTCTCTATGAAGTTAACGACCTTTCCCCCTTTATTCTAGCTGTTTCTTTTCCCGGCGTATCAAAACAAGTTACCTTTCTCAGGATACCGCACCTCGTGTTCTTTGTCGGAAAACATTTTGGCACAGGTGACTTTTGCTCGTCATTATTTAACTCAGCGGCGTGCTCACATCTGTTATAGGCGTGATTCTCTCGACCTCTTTCTGTCATCTTCTGCCCGACGCCTTTGAGTCTCTTCAAGATCCAGAGGTCAACAGATCGTATCACGGAATCGGCAAGTGGACCGGTCTGATCATGTACGTGATTTGTAGGCGTGTAGTGCGAGTGCGGTCTTTCAAACGTCGAATTTTTCAGTTTGAGTGCATTGCTGGCAATTTTCCTAATCGAATGTGCGTTGTTATATGAATGCAAAGTCTGAAATCACTGACTGGTTGACAGACATATCCACATCCTATGTCGATCACCTCCATGCAAAGCCATCCGAGCCACCCTCTCCCTCAGTCTCCCCCGGCTCCTTCACGCCACCAAAAACACCTGCGCAACGAGTTCCTGCAGAACCCATACTTATACCTGCCGGGCCTTCCGCAGAGACAGCTCTCGCCACCTCATGTACCTCCCCGAACTGCACCAGTCGCTCATCCACAGAGCGCACCCCGCTTCTTCAGAGTCCCAAAGTCAGGCCCACTTCGGAGCCCGTACGGAAACCAAAGCGCAGTCAATCCTTGTACAACCTCAATGACGACTCTCTGCTGGATCTCATTCTGCTTAACGCGCCAAGACTTTCGCGTGGGACCTTACCGCACTCCGGACTGGCTGGATGGGGACATGAGGTGGCGTGTGTGTGCCACATGCGAGTAGTGCCTTCGCAGACACATCCAGGTGACGTCGACGAGGAAGAACAGGAGGGGAGGGAGGATATACTAGGGATGGTGGGGAGGCAAAGGCAGGTTGTGGGAATCCTGGTGCGCATCACGAACAACATGCCTTCTGTGATTCTTAAATCTGATCTAGATTCTACAACTGGGAATTATGATCCACTCCTTTGTGATTGGACTGACGCTCGCCATCGCAACTGGCACTGACTTCAGTACGTCTCTTTCTTTTGTTTCGTTATTTTTCTCGATATTGTGCTAAAACTATCACAGCATCGCTTGTCACAGCGATTGTGTTCCACCAATTATTTGAGGGGCTTTCCCTCGGCATCCGTATAGCAGGTCTCCCTTCGAGCCCCAGGCCCAACCGCCGGTGGCTCGCACCGACACTTTCCATCCTCTTCGCGATTACGACGCCTCTTGGGATGGGCTCTGGTGCACTGGCCTTTACCTCCGCGCGTAAAGGCGAAGCCGGTAAGTTGCCCTTTGCCCTTTGCCCTTTGCCATTGCATTATGCACCAGTTACTGATCTTTTCTACGCACCCAGTTCAAATGCGGCTCACGCAAGGCCTGATGTCAGGCATCTCAGCAGGAATGCTGATCTACGCTGCGACAGTGGAGATGCTCGCTGGCGACTTCGTATTTGGGGACGTGGGTGGTGACCATGGGCACGGACATGGTCATGGGCACAGTGGCCTCGATGAGGTGCATGAACACGATGAATCTGCGGTGCAGGTGAGGAGGAAGGTGCTTGCAGTGTGCAGCTTATTAGCGGGTGCAGCTGCTATGGCGTTTGTCGGAGAGTGCCACTGCGACCCGTTTGCGACTCTGTTACGTGGGATGCGGAGCCTGTGTTCTTAGCATTGATGGCGGTGTGCTGGTTCCTCTGTATCTCCCGTAACGAAACGGAAGCTGTGTTCGGGGGTGTCGGGGGTGTAGAAGCAACCATGGTCATGGCTGACTGGAGTGAAAGCGGACGCGGACGCGAAGACGTCACAGTGGGCGCTACAGGAACCGGCGAAGAAGGACGATGGAGGACACTCGAGCCGTAGCTCAGCGTTAATATCACACCAGCCGCAACGGCGGGACTGGCGTTAGGTTGAATAAAGCCTGAGCATGCCATGCTGAATTCAGGGGTCCTGCAAGTCATTCTGTTTATTAGTCTGTGTCCACACGTGGTAGATACTAGAAGCCACTTACACGTCAAAAGTGCGGATTTGGATCATGACTGATTTGGAACCGAGGGACGCCATGCTCAATGCTGGGAATGATGTGGCGTTGGGCCCGATCAAAGGCTCCATTTGGGTGAGAGTGAGGCGCGACGGCATTGTGAGGTTATTGGTGGTAGTTTGTGCAGTTCGTTGGGTCTGGTGATTCTAGACTTGGAACCGCGTTGAGCGTGGATTATATATTACCTGTGACCGCTTTGACAATCAAAGCGAGGTCAGGGACGGGCAGCTTTGTTTTGTGAAACCTGTCCCGTGACAAACGATTCTAAAACGGCCTATCGACGACAATATATGACATCGGCGGGCTTGAACTTATTATTAAACAAATACGGAAGATGTGACCAAAAGGCTAGCAATATGAGTGTACGCCGATTGGTATTGTCAATTCTAACAACACGGCTTGCGTGGGAAACTGTTTCATTCGGTCCGACTGAATGTCCTTCACAAATCCATGCGTGGGATTCGTCGTTTGAATAATCCGATAGATTTCGTCAGTCTTCATTCTTCCTTATTCCACTCTGATTGTCCTTCAGGAAACCATACTTTGCCGCCCGGTAAAATGATGCTTGAGCATTGGACACGACTGATGCCAGATTTTTGCGATAGCTTATTCTTCCGGCTGAGCAATGCGGTCCCATGACAACGTGCTGTATTAAGGAGTAAGCGGACGCTAGGTTCAAGAAACACGTCATACACACCTGTAATGGTTCAAAGGGGGAAAGCAATGGGTCCTATTGTAATAAATGTTCAAATGGTTTATCTTCCATTGAACATAATATTTTGAACATAAGATATCCTCTCCATCCTCCTACAAGGCCTTGGGTGGGCACCAGTAGCGCCACAGTCCAAGGGCACTGATGACAAACAACGGCAAATCTCAAACTCTGCGTGCTCGGCTAAATTTGCTTGGCAGGCGCCCTGGGTCTGACGTCGAGAACAGCGGCCACGTCGACGAAGACGACCCCCTCCATCCAACGACGGATACCATGCGCGCCAGACGGCGTGAGTCCCTGCTTGGCTACCTTAGCCACAACAGCGGCTACATATTCTTTGCCTGTGTGTTTGTTCTGTTCATGCGCACGGGTTTCCTTGCTGGGAACAACGTCCACCAAACTGACGTGGATATCGCGAATAGCGACCTTGGGGTTTCCTTGACACCTTTCTCTCAATCGACTCCGGAACACCCGATAACGATGCTCATAGACGAGGCCGAGGCAAAACATAGACAAAAGTTG
Source organism: Blastosporella zonata (assembly GCA_018856295.1). Taxonomy (NCBI): domain Eukaryota; kingdom Fungi; phylum Basidiomycota; class Agaricomycetes; order Agaricales; family Lyophyllaceae; genus Blastosporella; species Blastosporella zonata. Next base: position 18,658 of record JAFLHD010008980.1, read on the forward strand.
GCAGGGCAGAGCAAGACGTTGAAGGCAGCGGTTGCAGAGTACAGGCGGCGGTACAAGCGCGCGCCCCCGAAGGGATTCGACCAGTGGTGGAAGTTTGCGCAGGACAACGATGTCAAGTTTGTCGACGAATACGATGGGTTGGTGTCCGACTTGGCGCCGTTCTGGGAGTTGACTGGGGAAGAGTTGCGCAGACGAGCCTTACAGGTTGGAGAGCTGCCATCTATTGACCTTGTTCGTATCAAGGACGGCACCTCGTCGACTTTGAACATCAACAGCGCCTTTAAGGATGCAGAAGCCGGTGCACGAGCTGCTGGATTCAACACTATGCTGCTCAAGTTCGTTCACACAGTAAGTATATGGCGGTTCACCTTTACCGTAGCTCATACAACATCCAGCTTCCTGACATGGACTTTCCGATCAACGCAAAAGCCGAAGGGCGTGTCCTTGTTCCTTGGGAGCATCGCAAGTACCCCAATCTTACCCACCAGGATTCGTCAGGTAATATTGTTGCATGGTATTGTTGCAAATAACATATTGATTCCCACTTTAGACGGCGTTGAAGCCATGCTTGGTGGACCATTCCGCGCTGACTGGGGTGCCGACGGCACTGTTTGGGACGCCTGGCGACGCACCTGTCCCCCTACCTCCGCTGCCCGGCGTGTTCTCTCCTCCATGCGCAACGTTTTCACCCCTCAACGCAAAAACTACCTCACACCATCCACCGATGAGCAGCCCATCGAGTCGGACTTCCAATTCGCATCCACGACCTCTGCACAGACACTCGACTTCTGCGCACAACCGCACGAGCACTATTCTCAGGGCCACTTCTTCTCGGACTGGCGCACCCTCCCCGCTTTATACCCCGTATTTAGCCCTGCGCGTGCGACGGGGTTCTTGGATATCAAGATCCCTAGTCATTACTATCATGGCAGCACGAAGCGGTACACGTACGGATGGGACCCGGTGAACTTGGATCAGAAGGACGTGGATAGCATGGATATGCCATGGGAGGAGAAGGAGGATAAGATCTTTTGGCGCGGGGCGACGACGGGTGGAGGTAGCCACCCACCTGGCTTCTCCCTGCAGTATCAACGGCATAGGTTAGTGCTACTGCTTCATTTTTCGCTCGTACTATGTGATCATGCTTACCGTGTTCTTCTACAAGGTTCCTCCGCATGGCATCAGACACATCCTTTACACCACGCACTGTCACCTTCGCCGACCCACCCTCCTCAAAACATTACGTCTCCGCCTCCGTTCCCACGTCGCAGCTCAACGCAGGCATCATGGACACCGCCTTCGTCAAGGCCGTCTCGCCTCAATCCTACCCCGGCGGGCTGGCCGCGCTCAGGCTGGCCCACCGCTTCGGGGACTCTCATCGTACAACGAAATCTACAACATCCATGCATACTTCTCCGGCGCACCGCGCGCTGCACTCGAAGCCGTCAACTCGACGCTGCTTCAACTACCAGACCCAAACAGCCGCCCCGTCGATGGTGACCGGCGACTCAGGAGGATTGCTAGAGCTGGGAAGGAATGGAAGAAGACTGCGGGGCGGACGATTGATATGGAAGGTACGCTTTCCTCGTTCTTACGCATATGAGATCAGTGTGCTGATGACTTGTTGGGCTTCATGCAGTTTATGTGTATAGGCTTTGTCTTGAATGGGCAAGGCTTTGGGCAGATAATAGGGATGCTATGAGCTTTGAGCTTTAAGATTCAATGTCGATGAGGCCTCTCATGCGTTTGTACATATTTAACCGATGCTAGTACTACTGATGCTCCGCTCTTTTGCTATCGATGCATGCATCTGCCACCACTCCTTTTTAGATAGACTCCAGCTCTAGGGCTGCACATCACATTCGGACTTGTATTATTATCGCATCACTTGCTCCACACGTATGTTCCTATAGTCGTTATTTATAATTTACGCTTGCGATAGACAACACTTCAATTGACAAGAGTTCTTGCGCAATCGCTGGGCTTGATCAAGGTGAGTCCAAACACTTGAACCTACTTCAATGATAAAATCCTCTCCGGTCCTAATACTTGCCCAAACTCACATCCACGGTCCTTCTCCCTTCTCAGTTCTGGAATTCTTGAGGACTGCGGCCCATATGAACAGGGTCCCGTCGACTAACTCAGCTCCAGGTAACTCAGCTCCAGGCAGCTCAGCGGTCTTCTTCTCCTGCCTACAGAGCGAGCGTGTAATGCACGTAATGGCTAAAGGATGGTATTATATTGATGTTTCACACAGTGTGAACAGGTATTATGCTCACTTATGAGCTCGGTGATCCCTCATGAAGAATAGATGCCATCGCTCCTGGCTGTCCTTCATTATTCCTTGGATCTTCTCCGTTGACTGGGGCTTAATACCTGGCCACGTCCAAGATGCGAGTTTCGAGACCGATGCGGATGGTGCTGGAAAGAGGTCTTGCAACATTGTGGGTTGTTTGTTGTCATCGCCTTCCGTCTCTGGTTATACGTTGCACCGCTGAGACTCCCACTCATTCTGTGGCCGAACTGTGGTGAGAGATATCTTCAGGTTTCTCATGCGTTAAGCGGTCTCACAAGGATCAATCATGGTGTGTGATGCTGGGGTAAACAGGCGCTTACTGCTCTTGATTAATGGCAGTGACGCGAATGAGAAGGGCAGACACAGGAAACTGGCGAGGGGTACCACACGGAGTCCTGCTAGGAAAAGACTCTTTCTCTCTCTCAACCACGAGCCTCTTGGCGCTTGGTAAACGCTTGGCAGAAGAACTTGAGTCGAAGGGGTATGAACGGGAAGGTGGATGTGTAGAATCATTTGACATACCTCTTTCGCATGGCAAGAGGAGGTGAGAGAATAAATATTAATGGGATCGAAGCGTCGAACTCCCAACTTGAAAGGTATGGTAGCTTACGTGGAAGACGTCTGGCGCAAGTTCGGATGTTGTGATAAATACGTAGAGCAATAACCACAAACGCGTTTGCATCACGGTTTATAAAACCCTTTGCGATACCGTAGTTGTACATGCTCGCTTCATAAATCAGTGCAGGCAATGACAAATGCAAGATTGGACGTTTTCGATAACGAATGGTTACAGTGGCCATATCAGCGCAGGCCCCGCCTCTCCGTTGGTCGAATAACTTGATATGTACAGTATTTTAGGCATTTTAATCCTTCCCCATAAATCCAATCTTATGTGGTTTCCAATGCTTGATAGGCGATGCAAACTTATATTAATTATCTAACATGTACCCAACGGTTTGATAACTTTAGTACTACATCCTGAAGCGAGATATTAGGGATATATACACTTCCGTTGAGCTTTCAACAGGACATACCTAACGATTGCATCGATCTCAACGAGAACACCAAGCGGGATATTTGCTGCTGCAATAGCCGTCCTTGCAGGTCTATGAGTTCCAAAGAAGCTGGCATACGCAGCATTGACAGTCTCGTAGTCTGATATGTTCTTTAGGTACAG
>JAFLHD010008981.1:0-14082 GCA_018856295.1 Blastosporella zonata
AGTGCTATGGTATAAGTGTTTTCTGATTTGTTCAATGGTTGCTAACCCTGTTGAATAGACATACAACTTCAATTTTGTCACCTTGCGCACTGATGCAATTGAGGTTGTTCCTTTTTCTGATGGGTTGGATCCCACCAAGGAACCGGTAGTTACATCTCACTGCCACCATGAATTTCTTGTGCTTACTCCTTCTTTAGTATAGCCTACCACCTCTCAGGTCTCTTGATGCTATTCAAAACCTTACCCAGGAGGATGTTAAACGATACTACAATGGCTATCATGACCGCGCCTTACGTGGAGCTCGTCTGAGAAGTGTTGAAGAAATGCGAGCAGCCATCGTCGTCAAGCTCGGCATTAGTGTCAGATTGGACTGAGAGCCTGATGTCTCCACTCAGAGCACTCTTGGATAGAATAATCATCTACTTGTTAAATCATGAACCTCATGCCTAAGACATTAAGTTGTAGAAATGTTCCCAAATATGGTTTTACAATGAGAGCACTGACATGAAGCCTGTCAAGTCAACTTCATCTCACGCTTTGCGATCTTGGACCCTCCATGCTGTAAACGATCTGGGCCGCACGGACGGACGTAATGTACGTTTCAGGATCGCGCTTTAAGCCAAGAGATGCAAGGGGCGTAATGAGCGGGGAAAGAGATGGAGGGGGGGCAGGTCGGGGATGATGGAGTGCCACTTATTGGAATCCGATTAGCTCGTAATATGCATTTTAATTTTTGATGATCGACGCATCCGCCGTTGTGTAGTCTCCCGGATCGCCTAGACCTTGCGCAATGAAGGGTGGGCACACATGGGAAAGAAACTATGTGGCTTTCAATGTGGCTTGGAAATGCATATTCTATTTCGTGCCGTACGATATAAAAGGGAAGAGGAGACGCGGCCGCGCGACTCAAGAGTGAGGCAAGCGTCCAAAAACTACTTGTACATATTGTCGCGTCGCAGAAATAATGGTACAAATGACAGCCGAAGGATAATGATAATAAGTAATAAAATATGTCGAACCTTCCTCTTTGGGGGCGTTTCTGGTCATGTTCGACATTCAACGCTCAAGAGTCAAAAGAGTCCACCCCACCCCCCACATACCCGTATTCGATCATTGGGTAGCAGGCTCCGCCGCCTCGACACCAACCCGCCCTGCAAAGACGCTTCCCTGTTCTCGCAGGGCACCCTCCACAATCTTCATCCCCTCAAGAACCCTCTCCTCCTCGAGCCTTCTCCCAACGATTTGCACCCCGAGCGGCAGGCCATGCATGTCATCGACATCGTAGGCAGAGTATGCAAGTGAACCTAACGGTGAAGGTGCCTTGAAATCGACAGGGAGGCGATCGAGCTCTTTGTCGACAAACGTCACCGGTAGGACTCCGGTAGTGTAATCCAGCTGCCATGAAGCAGGTGGTGCAAGGGATGCAGATGTAGACATTGTATGAACAAATAGTCAAACCAAGAGCGGATCATTGCCGATGCGATCGGGAGATGCGAAAGTAAGGGGACAACGGGGGACGGATTATTACAGGAAGCAAAAGGGGGAAACGGGAAAGCAAAAATCGGTGGCGTCAGCGGCAATCTATCGATGAGCGGAGTCATCCGACGTACCAAGCTAAAGATAGTTGTGAGGCCCGCTGTCATCAAGTTCACCTTCTCCGACTCTCCGTGCCTAAACGCAGGGAACGGGTGCGGGACTGTGACCACGAAATCGAGGCCCTTCTCCCGCCAGCTTTCGTGCCACTCTGCACGATACGCATCGCGTTGGGCAGTGAGGGTGCGAAGCTCCGTTACGGTCTTGGTATGCATGATGCGGAGGAGGGCTGCAGAGGAGGGGTCGGATTTACGTGTGAGGTATGCGAGGAACTGCTTGAAAGATTTAGGAAGGGAAAGGAGATCGAGAACGGAGGAAGAGGCTTTGGAGAGATTCTCGTTCGTTGATAGGAGTGAGCGGATTTGTTCGCCTGCACAGAAATATTAGAAACAGATTAAGACTTGTAGTGGACATGCATACGTACCGCCGTCGCTGAAGAGCAGCTGGTAGGCGATGATAAGGCCACGATCAAGGTCCGGAGGAGTACTGAGAGGAAGAGGTCAACCAGGGAACTAACATGACACGAACTGAACGTACAATTCGACGACCTCGTGTCCCTGTTTCCGAAGAGCCGCAGCTACCATAGAAAGGGCACGTTTACATGCTGGAGTAATCGGAACCGCACCTGGAAGACGTGCTCAGAGAAGCTCGGGAAGACAAAGAACGGATTCAGCTCACCTCCTTCCAACATGATGCCCCACTTTAATTTTCTCCCTTCCTCTCGGAGATCCACGTTCCTCCAAGGAATCGGATGGCACTACGTAACGTCAATCACATTGGTAAGAGTGAAATGGTCGACCAGCCTCACCGTATGGTCGTAGTCCCATGGCTGCGCCATGACAACACGCTTCCAAAACTCATCCAGATCTTCCAGGCTGCCCGCCATTGGGGAAGTCACGAGCTGAATGCCTTCCAGACCGTCCATGGACGATTGATTTCCCCAGGAGGGAAATCTGCCGGCGCTGCCCTTGAGACTCCAGATGCCGCAAAAGTGAGCGGGTATCCTAACGCTGCCTGCGACATCGGAGCCGATCTCAATTTTACTGCCTCCACATGCAACGAGAGCTGCTCCTCCGCCCGTCGACGCGCCTGCGGTATGAGTTTCCTTGTATGGATTTGAGGTGCGGCCATAAAGATCGGAACTGGTTTCGAGACCGAGCAGACCAGTTGGGACTGTAGTTTTGGCGTGGACAAGGGCTCCAGCGTCTTGGAGAAGGCGGACAATCGCAGAGGAGGTTGGTGCGGGATTGTTGGTGTTGCGGGAGAATCCAATTGTGGTATCGTGCCCGGCAATGTCGATCGTGTCTAAGCGACATTAACGTTGGAAGTGCCCTGATGAGGAAACGGACTTGCCTTTGATGCTGACCGGGACACCCAGCAGCGAGCGATCGCGTGTCGAGTCAAAGGCGTCAAGATCGGTGTTATGGGGACCGTTTAGGACAGCAGGGATGCGTAGTGCCTCGTCGAACATTAGATCAGTTAGACAGTTAGTTGTTGCCTGTGCTGCGATAGTTTTTTTGGCATAAGTCGACATGATGTCTGCGGGGGTGAATTGACCGGCTCTGCATCCTGCAACGAGTTGAGAGAGAGAAAGAGCGTGTATTTTATGTTCAGATAAAGAGAGTGGTGTTGAATATAAAGGAGGAAGGGCGTCCAAGGTGGCTTGAAGTTGAGCTTGTTTGCGAGCACTAGGGGAGAATAAGAAAAGAAGGGAAAGAGTATGTAATATATTAAACGAACCATGCATCCTTGTGAGGAGATGAGAAAAATGAAAAGAACATGAGTGAGGGGGAGAGTGGATGCGGTGATTGAGGATCGACGTGGCTTTTATATCTACAATGGCCGAGGAGTTAGCGGAACGGGCAACTACTGCGATTAAGGCGGAAGTGTTCATGTTGTCTGTGGCGAGAACCGTCTTCAACGAAATAACCCCCGAGCTAGAACCAGAAGCAGTCCCCGCAATTACGCACTTCCTATCGGATCTCACCGGCACCCCTTGCAGCTGTCGCTTTACCTTTCTCGTATCACATCTTCCCCCAAGCTCCACCCATTCAACACATGTAATCCATACAATCCAGCAACGAGCACAAGAAATGTCAAATTGTCATAATTTTGCAGCAAGATAGAAGTTTGAGGCACGTCCAACCAAAAAGGATCTGCGGAGAAAACGCGCGTCTCATAGTGGGTCATATGAAGTATGTCCCTTACGGTTAAGCGTCTGTACGTCTTGGGCATCCAGCTCTGATCGTCCAAGGCTCTGGAAAAGTAACTGCGTCGGAGCGAGCTGGCCAGAAGGGTACGCAGTCAACTCAAGTGATACTGTATCCGGTAGCTAGATTCGCACTCCTCACTCCTGGTTGAATCTTATGACCGACGCCCTCTAAAGAGGTAGAAGTTTCATGTATGGCAGGTACATGTATACAAGACAAAGTTACTGGTAAGACGTCCTCGTTAGTGTCAATGCGGTATGGATAGCGTCTAGGCCAATTTACCACATATCGAAATCTATTGGCTCATGGTCCCTCTTCCGTGAGTCGGTCTTTGACTGCCTTGACTAGAGTTCCGGCGTCTACCGGAATACTCGCTACAGAATAAAATCCCATCAGTCACAAGTCAAGCCTACTTCTCATCTCGGCCAAGCCCAACAAAATGGGGAAGTCGGGTCTCTTAAAACAGAAATCAACACTCACTCCCATGAAAGTGGTCCCCGTATTGTACGCCCTAACCATAATCAAAGAAAAGGTCGGCCCAGTGTTAATGCTATTTGATAGAGAAGGGAGAACCCATACGCACGTCATGGTAGCTTCCTTTCGGATACGTGACGAGCCGGTCGTTCCAGACAGCGGTGTGCTAGCATAGCATTTGAATCAATCCGTGACGTGCATGCAAGGTAGGTCAGGGTGCTCTGGTCAGCCTAGGTTTTGCGGGCAACGAGGCCGGAAGTTACGGACCCGATGTCCAATGTTCCGCGCAAGGAGCTCGTAATCAAAGACATAGCCTATTCAACGCCCATGTCAGTTCAGCCACCCTCCGATACAAAGTCCATAGCAGGGGGCAATCGCGCTGAAATCGCCCCACCGACCGACCCACCTTCTGGATAAAAGATTTCAAAGACGGCTGACCGGCGCGAGGGCGGCATCCATAACTCGTGCTGCAGTGTATCCCACGTCAGCTCGTCAGTTTAGGCAGGGGCAATCGCGACTAGGCACTCACAGTCAGGCCATTACCATGAACGCCGATAATAATCTGTGGCCGGCAAAGGTATCAGAAGCCGTGCGCCCAAACCCAATTTGAAAAGTATAGTAAAAAAAGGCAAGGGGGGAGAGAGAGGAGAGTCCATGCCCCCCCCATCAGCACCCGAAAAGAGCAAAAGTAAAGCAAATCACACAACACTAACCGTACTTCTCGCCACAAGCTCAACCTGCTCCCTCAAGCTCAGGTTTTCCATCTGTGCCTCCCGAAATTCACACACCCCCTGCGCTTCAAGATCCGCGAACGCACTCAGCAGGGCTTCGTGGTCTTTCGTGAGTAGGCGCCTTGATCCCGCGCTCTGCCGGGACACGTATGTGACTAGCGGTGGTTTGCGGAGGGGCTGCTCCACTCCCGATGCAGGCGTGGGGAGGTACCCGAGGATGTTGGTGACGATGGTGTTGCGGATGGGCGCCCAGAAGTCATCGGGTACAGTGACGTTCATCGTCCCCGCTATCATCTTGAACCATCGATTGCTCCAGGGGCTGGCAAAGAGAGTTAGCTTTCGGAGAGCGGGACGGGTGGAACGGGTGGAATGTTGACTTACTGTCTGTGTGCGGCGGGGCGGTTGATGAGCATCACCCGCTCAAAAACGACGGTGGCGTTCAGCGCGATCATGTCATCCCAATAGTCAGACTCCTCGATCTGGGCATTTGGCCAAGCCGCACGCATCAGCGGGCCATCTACCTTTGCGTGATCCCTGAATGCTCCCTTGACAGAGAACTATTGCACTGTGAGTAAAAGTATAACCGGCTAAATTGCACCCACCGGTAGCAGAAAGCGCCTTGGCGTCAGAACCTCGTTGGTTTTTGCACCTTCGAAGGAGAGGATCCGCCATGCTCCAAGAATGACTTCGCCCCACCAATGATACAAATGCTAACAGGACGTTTGTGAGTAACTCTATGACAAATATCATACACATACGCTCATGAACTCTGGTGGATCGTACACAACGACAGATAAGCCCTCAATACGTATCGCCTGCTTCCCAAGTGTGCTTTCCACTTCGTAGGGGCTCAGGAACTGCATTTCCTGCGAACGAAGATAGTTAAACATACTTTCATATGTAGGCGTGTGCTCGCTCGCTTACCTGGTCAGTCGGGGTCAAGTCGACGTTTTCTGCCAGCGGCCGAGGCACAGAGATCATGTTGGCCAGAGGAGGAAACTTCGAGACGTCCGAGGTTATCACGTAGAATGTCCCCTTCCACAGATAGAGGTTGTCCAGGAGCGTAAATCCTGGACTATGGGCACCTTCTGGGACGAGTGTGAAAGGCCCGATTGCCGGTGGCTTGTCGGATGACCCAGCGGGCGTGCTCGGCGGGCTTTCGGTGTCGGTGTCGGTGTCAATGACGGTGCCCGTGGTTTCCTGGGGTGGGCGTACGGTGACGACAACGTTCTCGTCGTTTGGAGGGTGCAAGGGCGGCTCGTATTCGATCAGAGTTTCTGACGTGCCTAGCAGGTTACTTTTCCATGTAATAACAGTGATTACCACAATGAATAAGGCCAGCCACACTATTCTCTCTCGTCGCAGGCTGACAATCATCGTGGTCGCTGCTCAAGACACGCTGGCACCTGCATAGAAATTTGTCACCGATCTCAGGGGGGCCGGCCGCCAGGAACGGCGTATAAGCCTACCCGTTTGGACAGGCGTCAACGTCAGCGTATACTCTGCCCCGAATTCAGCTTTTCCACGTACCTTTAGACGCCAGGAATAGAAGGTAATAGAGTTAGAGTTGAAGTAAAAACGTAGGATGTTCTCTCTACAAAAGTCAGACCACAGGGCCAAATAACGCGTCCGCGTGAATGAACATTACAAAATTTAGTAGCCTTCTAAGAGTACACTATAATAGTTACAATATCGTCCAAGATTGTATATTCACGTCGACATCATCTCCACATCCTCAGGTATGAGGTCTTCCACGTCGCTGAGACTGAAGAGTTCGTCTTGTGGAATGTCTTCAAAGTCCTCCAGGGCAGCCGTTCGTGCACACTCTTCTGCGTATGCTTCGAGTTCTTCGTCGTCTAGGTCTACGGATGTTAATTCCTTTATGTCTTGAGAACCGATGTCAATTGATCGGCCAGAACCAGAGCCTGAGACTGTAGTTTATTCAGCATGGTAGTCGGGTAGCAACAAATCAATACTAACCAGCTAGCTCATGTTCCCACTCGTCGGCATTTTCTAGGTCTGGGTCGAACGAGGAACCGACCTCGTGAGCATACGAGATCTGGTACGAGCGCCGTGCCTTCCGGTTCGCATTGGACATTATCCTTCGGAACAGCTGTATTCAAAAGCATCATTAACATCTCTCAACCCAAAGTCAGGAAAGGCGTTACCTCGTCCTGCATAATATCATTATCATCCTCTTCGTCGTCTTCCTCCATACTCTCATCGAACCCATCACTGCTCGCTTCGCCCAAATACCGCCTTCCTTTGATAGCTCTGACCCGGGCCTTGGCTGCCCTCTCGAAGCATTTTGCTTTGAACTTCTCCCTCAAGAACGTCTTCTGTGGGTCAAGTGGAGTCTGAGTGCCTCCACTTCCAAACACGGAGCCACCACTTGAGCTTATAACGCGTGCCTGCGTCCTCGAAGAAGATGCCACAGGTGTACTGGGTGACTTGGACTTATATTGCAAACGCCGACGCGTTGCTAGGGGTGAATCGTCTGATTTGTGGGCCAGTGGTGAAGAGTTTAGGGGTCTATGACTTGGGCCTGGCTGTGTATATCTTTTTGGAGTCTCCGATAGAGGTGTTGAGGTGAAATGTAGGCTGGTACTCTGCTGGCAGAAGAGCATGGGGGTCCAATAAACAACGAATTCGCGGGATGTCACAACATACTTATGAGTGTGACACTTTTTCCATGGTTCCAATCATCCACAAATGGCTCTTGAGGGATCGATGGCAGAGGGAGATGCTGATAATCCTCCAACCAATTTACACTGTCCACGCCTTCGAGGTTTATACCTGGAGGTCCCACCTCTGGTACATTATATCTCAGAATCGAGGTTACCATTGGTCGGTGGATTGAAAAAGATGCGGTATTCGGAGCTGAGACACCAGAGATTTGTGGGTCACGTAAATTCAGCATTAGGCGTGTAATCATGATGGAGGAGATGCTGGATCAAGATCAAGATTGAGCATCTCTGACGAGAAAAATAAAGAATGGCACACATGTTCGTGAGGGGCGTGACGAATCCTCTAGAATAAGACTGTACGGAACGAGTCAGTGGATGTTCAGGTGTGCTTCTACGAGTATGGACTGACATTTCCGTACTATGTATGTGAGAGTTGAGCAAAGCAAATAATGAAGAACACATAAAAGACTCACAATAAACGATAATATATTTGCTACGTTCGCGGCAATGATGACCCTTTAAAAAAATTACATACATTTGAGTTCTAGCGGAATTTTCCTTGAAAAGGCGTACCCAAAGTATATTGTACCTGTGATTTGCTTTAGCATCCCATTATTCACACAGAATTCAAGTCGAGCTGACCGTCTCGTAGTAAAAGGCTGATAAGCCCAATTAAAGGCAGTCTAGCCGTCCGCCGTAGGGAGATAGTCTTGTATACCGTCATGATAAATACCACTGTATCAAACACCAACATGCCGATCCACGCTACCGCAAGGCCTAGAGACAGAATATCGATGAATTTTATAGCCCTCAGCCGGCAGGTAGAGACATAACATACGCAATGAGCTAGAAGAGCGCGTCAAAAACATTTATATATCAAAAGAAAAATGCCGACACGTACAAATCGTCCGAGAGGGCGGTAGGACAGCCGCGAATGTAGAGAACATCCAGCGTCACTATCAATTTTGCTTTTTTTGCTCCAGTGATGATGGCCCACTGGTGGTGAAATGTCATGGTCAAAATAAATCCATGAGATGTCATACAGAGAACGTACGCAGGCAGTGCCAATAACCGCTCCGGCGATTGCCAAGTACAATGCGAGTACACGGTTGCTGCGGTCATACAGCGCGTACATCCGCATGATGATCAGGGCTGAATGACGTTATTTAGTGATGGCGCAAGAGGCTTTGGAAGAGTACTGGTTGCGCACTTGAGACGATGACCTGCACGATCAGAGCAAAGTATTGGTGAAACGATTGTATCCCATGGCATCTAGACACAGAAAAGAGAGTAAGTCAGTAAGTTGTGATGGTGGCCCAACCTGTCAAGAAAAGGAGGGTTGGGCATAGAATAGGACGCGGATGCAATGATTGTGTACGGAAACTGCGGTGGTACTAACATCTACAAGCGCGATCAGCATTCCACAGTTAGGGCTCGTGGAATTTGAAAGAGGTACGAACTCGAGGTTTATTTGGCGACATTGAATACCAGAAGTACTCGACCATGACCGGTATGTGGCCGAATATGGTCAGATATCGGTTGGCGAAGAAGAAACCCGAAGCCAAGGTTGGACGCCGTGAACTGCCATACCAAAAGCGTTGAACCTCGGTGTCGAACGTGATGGCATATTCATGGATCAAGAGAGCTGTGTCCGGGAGAAATATATGTCAGCGTTTAATCGATAAGACGCGCAGGATGCGATGTACTCACTGAACGCAATGAGGGTGATATAACTGTCGCCATTTCTATGCCATGAAATGGAGTGCGATGAGTAAAGATATCCTAATTAACAAAGTCAAGAAGCATACATGCTGCTGATGTCTTCGACACTGAGTGGAGCGTAGCTCATCCCCCCTGACTGTCTGAATTGTCCACCGAAAGCTTGGAAGTACCACAAGTCTCACTGTCGAAGGGCCTCGTGCATTTATAGATGCAGAGTGAGAGTGAAAAGAAGGTCGCAGAAGCAAAAGTGGGTAGGAAAGAAAGGGTTTTAGAGAATGTGAAGAATGTTGAAAACATGTGTGGAAAATATGTTATACATCATACAGTTTTAGTTCGTTCATCGTTGGATGATTCAGAGAGTGAAAACGAGGCTTTGCCAGGCAGTTTTCGCCCACTTTTGTGGAAAGCACATCATTTTCCGACGCTTTCTGCACCGTGTTGTGAACCAGTGTAGGTCAATGTTCTGTGGTTTAGACGGCCACTTAGCTAACTTAGTAATCACCTGCCTCTTTAATATTCTCCTAATATCACCCAGCACAATCAGTGACTGGGTTGTACACCCGAGTGCTAGGTCGTTCCCAACCGTTCTTGGCTTGACAATGCTTTGCACAACTACAGTTGTCATATGGAATGGGTTTGGAGGATGTACATGATACTTTTCTACTTCGTACCTATTCGATTTGATTCTTGATATTACCCTGTATAATTTCGCACTGGCGTTTCCTCTGTTAGTGTATATGCCCTATCCGTCTCCACCCCGACTGGAATGACGTCGGGCATATTCTCGCCGAGTTCTCTTGTGGAATTTTCCATCTCGACGTCGAAGACACTTCGGTCACTTCCTGCTTGGAGAGAAGGGTCAGACAGGTACCACATTCGTTGTTGTGCTAGCCCTTGTTCAATGGAAGCCTGGTCGAGAGATGCGTGAGCGAGATCATGACCAAGCGTACATTACCAACCTGGACGCCGTCAAGTCCATGCCATCCGTGCGCCATGGCGATCTTCAGCATGGGTGTAAGGCGGGGCTTATACTGGACGACAGAAGTCAGACGTTTATTCGACAGTGAGAGGCGAACGTAATTACAGCCATTTCTAAGAATATTCGTCGTTCTGGAATTGGCAAACCTCCTTCGACTCCTATCGGTCGGGCGTACGGCATGGTCAGGATAGTCGATACAGTCGAATAAACTCCCCTTTCTTCTGGTGTGACGGGAGCATTCGATGCTAAAAGCCCAAGTCAACTTTTATGTCATGCGCCCACGCACAAAAAATATGGTACTCACGGATGGCACCCACCACCATGACAATCTTGGACGAATCAGGCTGGCCGAGATGTTTCTCAACCTCCTCTGAATTTTGTAGGTGAACGATGGTCAGGTGTGGGAGCGCCATCTGCACCGCACGAACTTCCACAGGATCGCGATTCACTAGGAACAACGGGCTGAGGCCAATGAGAGTAAGAGCATGCGCTGCTGAACGCGTGGTTGCTCCACCTCCGATGATGACTCCAGCAGCACCGATTGCGGATGGATAGGACCACTCCGAAGAAATCGTTCTATCTGGAAATTGCGACCGGAGCGCGCGTAAAAGAGCATTCCTCACACCGAGGACTATGTTTGGGAAAATCAAAAAATGAAAACCTCGAGAAGGCGCATGCTTACTATCCGTATTCTGCCCCACCAGTTTGTGCCCGGTTTTGGTCGGGACTTTGACAATGGTGTTGCATGCACCTGTAAGTTGACTTTCGGGGGATATTTCGTCGAGATACGGTAGTATAGCGGCCTTGATGGGCATGGTCACGCTTCGACGCGAGTGAGAACAGAGTCAAAAGCTCGGCTTGGAAGAACAACTAACGCCGACCCCCCGCAGTCATCGCGAGAAAGAGCTTTGAGCACCTCGTCCGTTACTTTGCTCGTAGACCAAGTCTCGTAGGTATTGGGTTGTGTTTGTCCTTCGGGCCAATGCGTGAAGGAGCAGTTGTGTAACGCGGGTGCGGCCGAGTGAGCAACAGGATAACCAAAGAGGTAAAACTTCTTCCCCGCTGGGGGTGTCGCTGTGTGTGTCGAGGTCATTGGTAAAACAGAAACTAAGGCTTGCTCCAGGGTGTTCTTCGTGGATCCTTAGCACAGTGCTTCTAAACAGGGTGTCAGAAAGTTGCTCTGACAATGGATTTTTTATTTCGATCATGTCCGATCACTAACGGCCCTCATTTCGAATTGATCCATCATCTCGAAATTATATTGCCTTCCTCCCGGAAATCAATATGTTTCTACGCTTTTATGGATCAATCTTTTCCCGGGCGCATTGTGGGGTAATTTTTCTCTCAAATCAACCGTTGCGTTCTACCTCGACTGTGACATGGGACGCTTTTCTCGTGTCGAAGATCGCCCTACGCCCAAGGAGGTGTATAACTGGAGAGTATATGCCGCATCTATAATCGCAGCTTTCGCAGCTGTTATGATTGGGTCAGTTACTATCGTTGGTTTGTCAATGGACTTGCTTCCAACTGACGTTATCCAGATATGACGCGGCTTTCATTGGAACTTCTATAGCACTCCCAAGTTTTAAAGCAGAATTTGGGCTAGATAAACTCTCTGCGAGTCGATTCGCACTCATCTCAGCCAACATAGTTTCCTTATACCAGGCGGGGTGCGCAAATATGGTAGCATCACAATTTCGTCACTCATGATTCGACAGCTCCTTCTTTGGTTCCATTTTCGGATATCCTCTCGGCTTCTTCTATGGCCGTAAGGTGGGATTGCTTGTTACTGCCGTCGTATTTTGCATAGGGTGTATTCTTCAAGTCGTTGCTTCGTGAGTATAAGCCAATTCTTGAAAACACATGCCAATCCTGACGCCTCAAACAACAGATCAAAGACTGGCTTAGGGATTATCTACGCCGGCCGGGTCATTGTGGGACTTGCGATTGGTGCTGCATCAAACTTAGCTGTGAGCGGTGATAAATATACCTTATCTCTCATTCTCACCTTTTACAGCCCATCTTCGTGGCTGAAATTTCCCCACCCGCTATTCGTGGTAGATTGATCGGCCTGTATGAACTTTGTTGGCAGATAGGTGGCGTTATAGGTACGCCCTGCTTAAATTGGTAGTCCCTCTAGCCCTGACATTTCTTTAAGGGTTCTGGATCAACTACGGCGTCAATCTCCATGTGAAGCCTGGTCGCCCCCAGTGGCTGATCGCTTTCGCAGTTCAGTTAATCGTATGTCGCTTTTCCCGGGTTCAGACCCCGCTTGACTGACTTCAATAGCCTGGTGGCCTGTTATTCATTGGAGCCTTCTTCCTTACAGAGTCTCCTCGCTGGCTGATCTCGCGTGACCGCAACACAGAAGCGCTGAAGAACCTTTCTTACCTCCGCAATCTCCCCGAAGACCACCCATATGTCATCGAAGAGTACCAAGCTATCGAGGCAACCATTGTACATGAACGTGGCCTTGTCGGGGCAGGGTTCTTCGGTCCCCTGAGAACTGTCTTCGCGAACAAGATGCTGGTCAGGCGACTGCTTATTGGCTCTAGTCTCTTCGCCTGGCAGAATGGCACTGGGATCAACGCAATAAACTATTACTCGTTTGTCGATCCTGCCGCTGCTACACGACATTACTTAATTCCCGCTCCACAGGCCTACTATCTTCAAATCAATTGGTATCGCGGGAACCAGTACAGCCCTCCTGACCACCGGAGTGTATGGCATCAGTAAGCTTCTAGGTTTTCTATACGAATGACAGTCGATTTACGTGTCTGCTAGTCAAACTTGTTGGCTCCCTCATCTGGCTTCTTTTCCTTGTGGACACATTGGGTCGCCGTTATCTGCTGATTGCTGGATCTGTTGGCGGCGCCATCTCCATGTATTACATTGGGGCATTCATCGCCATTTCAAAACCCGTAACAAATGCCAGTAGTAGTTTGAGTCCCGGCGGACGCAGTGCTGGTGAGTCTTTTTTTGGCCGTTAGGCGACACCCATTCACAGGGGGTCAAACAGTCGCATTTTTCTATATTTGGACTATATTCTACTCCCCAACATGGAACGGGACCCCTTGGGTTGTTGGAGCGGAGTTCTTCCCTCAACATGTGCGTCCCTTCACGCAGGCGTGTATGGCTGCCTCAAACTGGTTGTACGGGTGAGAAATCCGGGCTCCTATGGTGTCATTGGCCCACTCATCTCCGTATAGTTTCCTCATAGCCCGCTTCACGCCGCAAATGTTCCTAGCCATGGGTTACGGCGTCTACATCTTCTTCGCGACTCTGATGGTCCTATCGATCTTCTTTGTGTTTGTAAGCCCCCATCCGACTCTTCACCACCCATCCCACTTCTCACCTGATATCGCTAGTTCATTTTGCCGGAAACTAAACAAGTCCCGCTCGAGCGAATGGAGGAATTGTTTGAGCCTGAACTTAAGCCATGGAGGGCCCATTCGGTTGTGATGGCCCGGGTTCACGCGCAGAACGCTGCACGAGAGCATGAGGAGAGCTCGTCCCATGACTACGCACACAAGTCATCTCACGATCGCTCCGACCATTTATGACTCTTATGTTGTAAGCTCGTATGACATGATGTTTATCTCTCTCCATCTCTGTAGGCGTGTTCTCGTTTCTTTGCGATTGCCGTCCTGTCAGAGATGTTCCGCCTTGGCAGATACCTGGTCACG
>JAFLHD010008983.1:0-18734 GCA_018856295.1 Blastosporella zonata
GGAAGTCGTTCGAAAAGATGGAAGGTTCGACACACACAAGGAAGGAGGCTGAGAATTCGAAGGGGGCATGCGTACTTCCATCGAGGGTTGCGATTACATATCAAGTGTTGAACGTTGAACGTCGAAGAGGGATTCCACCCACGGGCTCCAACATATCAATGACAAGAACGACGTCGACGAAATGGAAGATGATGCCGAAGATTCCACGCGCTGCAATTATATCTCGTTCGTACCCATGTCTTGAAAGATTCACCCAAGAGTATTCGAGAGGAATGGATGCAAAAGATCGCATTGTGCACGCGTGTATTTGTTATCACAGACGGACAAGTGAGTGAGTGGGTGGGTGAATGGATGGATGGATGAGAGTAGGAATAGGGGAGATGAGTGAGTGAGTGTTATAGCTACTGTTCGTTACGTCCATGGTTGGCAAGGAGTAAAAAAGAGGTAAGTAGGGGTGGTGTTGAGCCGTATTTTGTGTGTGGTGTGTGGTGGTGGTGGTGGTGGTGGTGGTACAGAGATAATAGATGATCAAGAGGGGCATGCATAGATAGGGATTAAAAACACAAGTTGAGAATGTCGAGAAACCCGTGTGGAAAGCGAAACAGAGAAAAATGAAATCTATGGTGGTGGTGGTGCGAGCAGAGCAAAACAAGAAACAAGATAAAAACGAAGCAAACAGAAATCCAAACGATCGTAGTGCGTGCGTGTGTTGTGGTTCGCGTCGCGTCAGTGTGGGCAGCTCCCGACGCGAGATAAAAGATAAGATCCTCCCCAAACATACTGCCTGTCATCCAAGCTCCTCCTGTCAAACACATCTAAACGGCCTTGCGCTGGCACGTTCATAGTGTTCAGCGAACGACAGTAGCAGGCGCCGCAGCGAAGCACCATTTCCTGACCAACGCCTGGTACACTTTATCCGCCTCCATCGCCGAGTCACCACCATTCTGGGCATCTGGCCCACGAGGCGGCGTCGACACGCGGCCAAGGGGAGACTGAGCTTGATCCCTATCTTGCTGCTGACTTTGCGATGGTGTCGGGGTAGTGGAAGATGAAGAAGAGGGCGAAGCATGGAAGGAAGCAGGAGTAGGCGTACTGCTCAAACTCCTTATCCCCTGCGCAGTCATAGCGATACTAACAGGGGAGTCATGCCTCATAGGCGGGGAGCTAGGATGGAAAACCCTCCGCCCCAACTTGGGCTTGCGCACGCCCTCTCCACTCGACCCAGAGCCAGAGGACGAGTCGCTCAACTGGGGACTGGGCGAGCGGATAGTGTGCTGTGCCGCCTGGGGTGATAACGCTCTCGGGATCGCACTCGCAGGATGGGAATGGGGGGCATCAGCGTCAGAAGACAGCTCGGCCGCCTCCTCATGCACAGGCATATGCATAGCAGGTACCGCCGTTGTGCGTGCCCAGGGCCAATACAATGAGATCGTCCCCGCCCGAGGCGGTACGCTCTCCTTGACGCTCTCGGCGTTATTATCCTCAATCCCCAACCCTAGCCCGAAGGTCGTAGCAGGGAAGCCACCGACCATCTCCATGGAGGGTATGGGGGGCGCGACGAGGTCTGTGGGTGTGGTGAGGGACGGAGAGCCTTCGACGGAGGACTCGGATAGGGAGGGTGTGCGTTCCCGTTCTGCGTGGTCGTAGGGTGTGTGGGGAGGTTGAGAGTGGGATTGAACGGGCGATTGGAGTGGCGATAGGGAGGGGAATGGGTGCGTCGAATGGGATTGGGAGGTGGGCGAAACAACAGGGGCGGCGTAGTTTTTGAGGGAGAGGGAGCGTAAGCGGGAGAGCGCGGGGTGCGGGTGCTGGAATTGGAAAGAGGCGGGGGGTGAGGCGGCAGTTATGTTTATAGGTGGGGGAGGAGGAGGGGTCGGGAATGTCCGTTGGGGTGGAGGCGGGGGTGCTATCAAAAGTCATCGCAGTGAGCATCATTCCATTCAAAGAAGAAGCAGGCATACCAACTAACACCTCCCTCTTCTTCTCTACAGTTTCCACCCCAGACCCACTCTCAGAGGACGACCCACTCTCCTCGACCTCCCTAACAAAAAATGCAACCTTATAATTCCGACCCCCATTGTTATCCCACCACTCATTCCCCGTCGCACTGCCCCCGACCCCACCCCCGCCCATCTGCACCATCGCCCTGGGTTCGCCCAACCCACCTCCAGCAGCAAGCACTACCTTCGCCGCGGGCGTGCCAAACCTCGCAACGAGCCACAGCGTGCGGCTCGCCAACGACGGGGCATAATCATCCAGGCGGATCGTAAACGCGAATCGGTCCCAGGTGGGGGTCATCCCGCTTGGTGAGGAGAGGGGAGAGAGGTCGAGTGCGTCGGAGGAGGAGGAAGGGATGAGGCCGGAGCCGGGGACGTATATCGAGGGAGGGAGGGATGGAAGGGAGGCGACGTAGTAAGCGGATACTTCGGAGGTGGTGTCCCAGTCGTCAAGGGTGAAGCGGACGGCGACAGTTTTTTCGTAGGCGAGATTGCGCACGATGAGTGTACCTTTGAGGGCGAGGTGCGGATTGGAGGGAGTGGAGCTGGAGGTGGAGGGAGAGGTGGAGTGCAGCGTGAGTGCTTCGAGGTGGACATTTGAGTGAGCGGGCGGCGTGTGGGCCGGTATAGGCGACGATAGGAGGGGGTCGAGGTCAAGCACCGTCTTCTTATCCTTCTCACCTTTCCTTTCACCACTCATACGCGACTTCCTCGGCGTCGGCAACCTGGGGAATGGGAACGCCCCCAACCCCGGTGTTCTCTCCGACTCGGTCTCCGTTTCTGTGTCGATAACGTCAATGGGCAGCGATATGCTCGCGGGTCGCGCAGAGCGGGAGTAGAAGCGGACGGTGGCGAGGTCGGAGCCTGTGCTTGGGAAGTGGACGTTCTTCGGGGTCGTGGGGTGCTCGCAGGCAGCGGTGTTGGGCGTTGAGCTCGCGCGATGGCGGGCATGGAAGTTTGATGAGGGGGATGGGAGGGAAGGACCGGACTCGGCGGTGGGGGATTGGATGGTGGGTGTTGAGTGGGAGGACTTGAGGGAGGACTTGAGGGGTTTGCCGTTGGAGAGGAGGATGGGGGAGGAGTTTGTTCTTGTTACTCGGGGAACGGGTTTCAGGTGGGGGTGATAAGGGTTGTTGGGGCGGGGGGACACGGTGTTGAAAGAAGAGATGTGTCGGTGTTTGAGCTTGTGGTGGTGGCGGGATGAATTATGGTCAGAGTCATCATCAGAGTCAGAGGGTGAAGACGAGTCTTGGTCGTTGCGAAAGTGAAAGACGGTGGGGCGTCGAGGGAGGGCACCCATGGAGGTGAATGTTCCCGGGCCAGGAGCGTCGGAATAGGAGCGGCGGTGGTTTGTACGGCCCTGGGAGTGGACGGGCAACGAGTACGGCATCACCTGAGGGGGAGGGCTTATGCAACAAAGTGGAAGAGGAGATAACGCATGTCTCTAATATATTCCTTCCCTTTCATGCTGTGATCATGATTCGGTATGTTTTTTTTTCAGTTCCCGGAATAGAATCTAGATCTCGATATCCCTTCAGGGCGTAAAATTCGAAACTCAGTTTATAGCTCCACTCCCCGATGTAATCTCTTCCCACGCGCGATTCTTATCTCAGGGTCTCGACAACACTTCAAGGAAAAGAAGGGAAGCCGCTCGGACCCGGCCGTGCGTCCATGGTCCATGTTATCCCTCGGCACCCCCAAACTATATCCAGCCCAGAAGTTTCAGAACGCAGAACGTTCGTGGTAATAACGACTCGGGAATCAACTCCTTCGCTAACCCACTCACTTACTAACACTATTACGCACTTCAAGCTTATGCATTACGGTACATACGACATCATCCTCTCATTTAATTGATAACCAACCCCGAGGCGCAATTATCCCGTCCCCAAGGCCAAGGCTGTACCTGTCAAGGAATTTTGTGTGGCCCGATTATCCAATCCATTTCCAAGACCTGTTCCTTTTCCCCCCCGTTTTTTTCTATCTATCTATTTCAGTGGTTTCAAAAACGCCGCAACGGTCAATCTTAATCTAATCATTGTCCTGTCAACGGTCCTATGTACATATTCAATCTCCTAATATTGAGAGAGATAAAGCCTATCTTCCCTGCCGATCACGACGAGACATTCAGAAATATCCCCGTTCGTTGTTTCCTTCCCAAATCCCGCCTTTCCTTCTCGCCACCCGAGCTCTATCTACTCCTCCCTACCCTACCCCCTTCCCCTGAATTTACGCCTCAACACGGTCCCGCCCCACCCTTTCCTGGTTTAATTCCCAATTCATTTTGTTTAAATAACCAATTTCGCTCTTGGCAGAAGCGGTCATTACCATGAGATGAATGCGCGCGCCATCGATGACCCGATGTGATCACCGGCCTTGAGCCCCCTTGAGTCTCAATCTCCCCTTCCGACTGCTCGCTTTGTTGTTTAACGAAGCCCATTCATTCGTAAATTCATCTATGCATTCCGCCTATTATGATAAACTTATTAATCATATATACATACGCAGGTCCCGCCAAATCATATTCGATTCTCGAGTCGTCGTGAGTTCGGGAGATCAAGTAATGGGACTTTGACACAAGACGTTCTACTATCACCTTATCACCTGAACACAACTTTCTATTTCGCGCCATCCATGGATCCCACCGGCCGACAAGGTAATTAAATTGATGGTGCGTTTTTCCATCCCCATTCCCATCTCCAACCCCTCTCCGTTTCATTTTCGATGATGATACCTCTGAATCAGATAGAAGTTCACGAAAAAATTGTTACTTCCACTGGGTGGAGAAGAAGAGCCTACCCTGCATTTCAATTGAAAGATAAGGAACGTGCTACCGTGCGCCGCCTCTGCTTCGAACTTCCTTCCTTCCATGGCGGGATATCGATGTTTATTGCTTCCCCATATGTGTTAGCCGTAAATGCGTATCGACTTGGTGAGTTGCCGATTCCTCCATTACTTACTGGTCTAACGAGTGCGTCATGAGTACTGTACTTCTTCGTAGGCCTGCGATACACCAATACATTACCATTGAATTGACGCTCGGGCCTGGAATCGGGGGGTAAGCACTAAATCACGTCGTTCTCGGGGAATAATTGTCTCACTCGACTTCTATCTCAGCGAACTATCGTTCCAATTGACGTCGAAAGTCTCAAGAACTGCCACCCCACTTATGCAGATACGAGAAGTTGTCACGATAACCTCCATCATGATCGGTCAAGCCTCGACGTCAACATCCATTTCATAATGGACACTTAACCATTCTCGCCCCATCAATGTAAAGACGCGAAGCACCCCCGTTTTTTGTGTTCCACCACCCAGTCTAGATCTTTTTTCTGTGGACTAGCCATGGTTACGTCCTTCAATAATGAGGCTCTAATTTTGATAGGTTGACGTTCGTGAAGCTCAGCTTGCGCAAGGTTTTTTTTTCCCTTATGGTCCTATCGAACAAAAAACCGCTAATCCATGTGGTACCCTGATAGATTTAGACGCGGATCAGATGAACTTGAGGACCTGCCTGTCATATCCACGCCACCCGGGTATCTAATAGTTAATACCCTACGGTTCTATCATAACCATCGCTATTGGTGTCAAGTTCCCTCTTCAAGTTCTCGTCCGTTCCGAATCAGCTCTCCAGGGCAGCTCATGTGCCTCCTTAGACGGGTGGTGGCTTGGGTAGATGGGGTTCGATCAGAACTTGGGAGTCCGAGTCGGCGTAAGTATTGAGTTGGCGTTGGCGCTCATGTATCCAAGTTTCCTGCAGATTCCGTTCTCGACGATTTGGAGATACGGGGGGTGCTTTGTGATTTTTTGTTGCTGGATAGACCCCCGTATTCATGATCGGGCGGAGACGGAGATAGAGTCTCATGTCTCTGGTCTCCGGGATAACTTGGTAACAGTACCAGGGACAAACTTAGTCACGCTCCTACGCCGCAAGTCCATCATCATCATCGTGACCAGCTGGATGGACATCACAAGGTCCAGGGCGTGCATACACACCTGTCAATGGGCGACTGCGAATCACACGGACTCCTTCCTCTTCCTTGCGCACAATGGATTAGCTGTCGATTCGGGTGTTATAATTCAAGAAACCGGTTGGCACATAATCAATCACCAGGCCTCCCTGTCTCATCACGAAGTTGTGGTTTCAATTTTTTTGGGGGCAGATACTTCTGGACATGATGAGAGACAGTTCTTGCGATGTGGTGAGAAAGTAGGTAAAGGATTAATGAGGATGATGCACCTTGGTCTGTTCACATCTTACAGGGCTTTATACGTTACAGACTTGATTAATGAGATAGGCGCCGCGTCTCCTATGCCCGAGAGTCAAACCCGTCAAAAAAAAATAACATTCGATCACCTCCACCATTTAAAAATTTGATTCCGTGTCCGCTGAGTGAACGGTTTATGGTGGCACGAGCTGGGCAAGCTGGGCCCGCAGCGCGATCATAATCGTTCCGAGCTCCCTTTATTCCGAATCCCTATCACTGCTCCGCGTCTGCTTGAGCCCGCTCATAGCCGCAGGGCGCGGCTCTGATTGTGATGTATGTATGCCTTGACGTCGCGCAAGGGCAGCTATGCAACTACGCGGTATCGTGATTTTTTGACTCCTAATCCGTCTACGAAGCTCGAAAATCCTTCCGCATTGCCAGGAAAGGCAATCCCGCCTTGACTGCGTGCCTGTCAATGATTGATCAATCGATCATAACCGATTATCCATTATGTAACGTTTAACCTTGGTTGAATCACATTATCACACCACTTTTTCGTTACCTTTCCAACACCTTTCGTTCGTTATTTATTTGTTGAACGTTGAACCGGAGGAATGTCCAGGCCCATGCACGTCTCCTATGTATCATTGTATGTCTTCTTGAAATATCGTGTGGATCATGATGAACCTGCTGTTGTCAAGGACAATTTAGAAATATGAAAGGCGCCAACACTGTCCCTCGTTTCGGTGTCTTTCGGAGTTGAAGAAGAGTTCACTTCCCTGTTTCATTTCGCTAATTCCGTCTATGATAAACCCTTGCCGGCCGGTGTTCTATTATTTTTATATTTGATTGTCCAACCGCCACCGCTAACATTTTGTTGGCCGCTTTTCAAGTTTCTTCCTTCATACGGGATACCTGCATTGACACGACCGTTAGTACTGTGAGGGAAATGTTCAAGTTCGATGTTGATGTTTGAGCCTTGTTTGAGCCAGGTAAGAGGACAGGGCTGAACAACGTCTCACGCTCATCTTATCAGCGGCCATGGGATATGGTTCTTCCCTGTTCTTCCCTACTTTCCTCGCGTGGCAAGAAATTTAGCGCAGTTTGTCTCACGTGGGTTCATTTAATGTTCCTTCGACTCTCAGACCCCTCCTCCGACTCCGATCGACTGCTTTACCGATGAACGACATCAACGACATCTCAAGTGAAGACTGTCGATGCCGATAGTGTCAGCCTTATCTGTACGTATCCACGTCCATCCTTTACCCAGGCCCTTCCTTCGATTCTGACCAATGATAACAAAATGTCTATTTTTTCCTTAGGTGTTGTCTCTTATCGTTTGATATTTCCGTGTGACTTTTGAGTAAGCTGACTGAGTACTGAGTCGCATCTCATTCATTGTCAGTGTCACCCAGCAGCATCAGCGTCACCAGGGTCCCTCAGTTTCGCTGTTGATTCACCAGCCCAGCGGGCCAGCCTTTCATTTCGTGCCACATATTCCGTATACAATAGCGTTGGCAGAATCAAAGAAGCAGTCTAAAAAAACCGACATACTCTGCGCCCCGTGCTGAGAAGACCAGACATCGGATAACAGTCACCCCCAAGAGCCTGAATGCCAGACAGAGCTACATAAACAAGATGTCGGCGATTGGGGCAATTCGATTGAACCCTAATTGAAGTGGCTTGTTCAAGTTTCGCCTTCTGAGGAGTTTGCAGAACCTACGTAAGTTCTTTGTGTTACAGCCGCGGAACCACCTTCAATGATTCATACTTGTTTGCTGTGGGGAATTTAAAATGGAAATGATCGCTCGCAACATTGATGTCTAATCAAGACTCCCGCTTGATAGTACAACGGAAGATGGACGCCACAGGAGGTGCTGCTCCATCAATCACCCACATTCGCCGCCATGCACCACCATTCCTTGCTTTTGGGGGTCTTGTCGTCCGGCGGAGAAACGAAGACGTGGAATTGTGCGTTAATAATATCCGCTGTAACATGGCATAAGCTTTACAATGGTAGAAAGGGAGGGTTGGGACGCCGCTGCTACATCTAACGCCCATTTCATAGTTTATTATACATCTCCTGGTGTATACGTATGTTTCTCTTTTTTTTGCAATTTCTAGACCAGTGTTCAATGCATTGGTTAGGGTGGTGCACCATATGCCGTTGCTCAGGCCCAATTCCAGATTGCCCCTCGAATTCGCTTTGAAAGGCCAAAATTCGAGAAACTTCAGCCGGCACAAAGGTGGCACCACTGAAGAATAGTGAACAATATTCACATTCCATTACAATACTAGTCTCTTAGATCTCTATCGTCCATGGGTTTTCTATTCTAATAAGAATTTAATGTTTTGAGAGACTCAGGTGTCGTCGTCGAAGGGTCCATGACGAGGCTAGGTACTGAACGGCAGACATGCAACATAAGCACAGAGTCCCCGTGAGAGGTAGAAGGGAGACACAGAGGCATAATCGTTCCCACTACGTATGATAGGATGATAGTCCCGAAGCTAGTGGGACATTCGATAACGAAAGTCGCGTGAGAGAGTTTGTGTGATACAAATTCAATACGAAGAGTGATTAAAAGTCCATCAGTCAAGGCCTCTCGGTTATTGGGTTCCGTAACATAGATAGACAGAGACTATACACGTTATTATTCTCACACGGATAGAAGTAAACAAGGCGCTTGGAATGGATCGGAATGGTATCTACTGGGATAAACCTGGTATCAGGGGGAGGATGAACGACGGCTCGACTGAAGTTAGAAACTTATGCGCCACCCGAACAAGATAAAACGTGAGTAGCGGCGCGTGGCGCGGAATGTCAAACTTTAATGTTCTTGAGAGGTATCACCCTCCACTGGAACCTGAGTTCAGTTGTTGGGCATGACTATTGCAATCTAAGAAGTTTGATTGGATGTGAAATTTGAAGGCTGGAAGGGGCTACACGACATGATCAGGCACACGGTAAAAACAGTTTAAAGGAAAACGCACTGTCCGTGACCGTAAATATTTGGGGTGGCTTCTCCAGAAAAAATATCGCGGACTCAGCCGGTGATATTGAATAGACAAGTGACTGTTCGACGTTGTCATTGAAGCTACAAGCTTTGCTAATGGAGGCTGGAGGAGTTGATGAAGAGCCTGTAGGTTAACCCTTGCACGACGATCCTCATGTCGAACCACTGTTTCAGTGTGGAGATATCTGGTTAGGCAATGTCACTAGAAGTGCAAAGTGGAGTGCATCAAATATAGCACCCGAGAGAAGTAGAACACCAGACACTATTTTGAGTCCTCCGGCAAGTCGTGCCCGTTGGCAGCTGACACCAGGGCTTACAGAGGGGACTTCATTCCACCTCTATCAACCAAAAGTCATGAGCTCCATCTTGGGAAATGGGAGAGGTGAGGGTGTAGAATCAGTAGAATCGCAGCTGTCGCTCGGCTCGTCAAGAGAACAAAGGAAGCATTAAAGAAATAGCTCGTCCATGTAAGATTGACGCTATATTCAACAATCTGGGATTCAATGGAAAGCCTTACGGAGTCGAAATCATGGATCACGAAGCTAGAAACGGGCAAGCTATTTATACCCCTGGGTACAGCGAACACTGCGATCATGATAAATTTCAAGGGCTGGAACCTTGGAAGAAAGAAGCGAAAATATATGCATCAGGCAGGAATTAAACGTCAAAAATAAATTTCGCACCAACTATTTTACTTTGTCATTGCAAATCGCCAAAATTAAATTAACCCTGGCGATAGTCACCTGTCCGATGGGTAACCAATCACCAAAACTTTTGGCGACTGAGACGCCACAAAGGGCTCGTGGACCGATGTATACCTAAAGATGTCGATTGCGCAGCTGTACATAAGGGACTCACGAGACATAATCAAAAATGGTTAATTGTTCTGCAGGAGCCATCGGCAAAAAAGTCCGAAGACAGGACAAAATTAAGTCGTTGGACGGGGAAATCAACAAGTAGAAAGGGAGGAGATGCAGAATCCGAAGCCGAAATGTGACGGAACTGAGACTCTGACCCGTGCTCCAATATCATACGTCGGGTGCCTGCTTGGGTCCTTTGCGTCGGATCCTTAACGGAAGAGACTTGATCTAAGTACCAGGGCAGTAAAGGGTAAGCAGATGAATAAGAAGGTAAAATCTAGCACTGCTAGACGCACTGAAGAACCAAGAAACTGGCCCCGAGCAGTCATCCCCGGTGGCGGTCCACGTGGAGGCCATGTTCGCTTGCACAGCATGGTATAGGCGATCGATAATAACACGCACAAATATACCTCGTACCTGTCGCCGACCACGGAATGCGGTGTTCTTTCCGTCTAAGTTTTGATCCTTACAGTTCATGGTTCCTGTATTCGCGCCTTCCTTTGCTGTGCCGCGATCATCAAACAACGAGAAGAGGATGTGTTCGGGTGCGCCACCAAGATTAGGCGCCAATTGGAACAAGGGCGAATTCCACGAATTCGTCGGGCATCGTCGGGCATCCCGAGATATTGTCTGGCCCCACTCCGTCAATCTGCGTAAGATTAACTAAGCTTTGAGGCCGAATTTCTCCCGTCGGTGGCGAGCCGAAGATTTGAATAAACAGGTCGATACGACGTATTCAACAAACCCCATGGAGCATCGTCAATAATCTATCTGGAAAGCATGGAAGAAACGGAGAGCGGAGAGGAGAAACGCAAAGAGGCTGACTCAAAAGTTGAAGACCAAGGTGGTAGCATATGGTCGAGAATCTACATAGTCCACGATCCTAATACGGAAATTGGTGCATCGAAGTGCGGTATATTGGAGCGAGTTCAAATGGCAACATGTCATGGAAAGTTCTTCTGGAATGCGGTCACGTAATTTTTGGTCTGAACCATTATGATCTATTCTAAAGCTACAAGGTCGATCATTAAGGACCCGGGGACTAGGGAAATAATTTAACGAACTGTTATGGAAGCATCAAGCTCGGTAGTGAGAAACCACGGAAGAAAAGACCAAGCTCTCCCCAAACGCCCTTGAGAAGATATACACGATACTTCTGCCTGTTCTCCGCATTCTTATTGACATCTTGGAACATACGAACGGCAGTCACTGTCAAGTAGGCAGTTGACACACCTGGAAGCCCTCAGTGCGGTATTGACTTAGGTGGAAGGCACGAGATCCTGTGCGAAGCAGTTGAATCAGAGGCTCTCAGCACCTTCAAAGAATTTGAAGTAGCGTCTCCTGAGCGCGTCCACTAGAAAGACGAACCATTCGAGGACGCGTAATGGAGTGGAGGATTGGTGGAGGAGAATGAGCTGTCGGAATCTTCCGGAGTATATTTGTTGGACTTACACAATACGTTCCCATCACCTCCAGCTCTGACTCAAGTCTCGAGCTCAACACCACCGTGTAATGGCCCCTACATAACAGGTCCAAATCAGGCAAAGGTTAGTGTTGAATCATGGTTATGAACGCGCGCAGCTCCGTGAATTCTCCATCGGTCGACGTGGATGAAATGCCACATTTGGATACCTTCTCTGTGTTGCTTGTGTGGGCTGCTTGGTACTGTCGAAATCAGCCAATCGGCAATTCTTAATGCTCCCATAGCCGTATGTACAGCCAAGAAGCCGATGACGCCGCTGTCCAGTTTGTAAAGAAGGTGCGTAGAGTAGCGACTGCCATGGCAGATGGCAACCGACTTCCGAATCGATGGGGACGATCTTTCAGACCAGACAGAGGCCCGTAACCACTTGCCGCAGACCTCTTCACTACTGTCTACAACCAGCGTGCCCATTGGTCTCACTGCCACTCCTGAACAAGTTGGAATGAGCAACCAAGTATTGTTATGACTTGTCATGTACATGGAATACGACGCTCAAGGGACAGCGAAACACTGCCTTGGGCAACGGATCTGTCTTTCAAGTGCAAATCTTGTGTTCGTTATGCACAAAGAAGGGGCCAACTGTCTAAGGACTCACGGGCAGAACATAGAAACAGGCCCATGTCCGTAGTGACTCGTTTTCCAGTCAGTTGTCAATATGATGGTGCCGCAGACCACCGCAAGCACCTGCTCATTCCTGGAACAATAAGATCAACATACTAAGTTACTGAACAATACATCCATTTTGTCGTATATCTGGAATTCCGCTGAAGCCCATTTGCATTCGCCGTCTTTGCGGCTCCGTAAACTTACTGTTATGCCCTTCGTTCCGAGCCTCGGAAGCCCTTCCATTCATCCGATGTATATTGACAAGCATTAACCTCCTTCCCCACGTTTTATCCAATTTTCCAAGATATCGTCTGACCACAAGTATGTAATGAATGTATTTTACATACTGCGATCAAGTTGACTCTTTGACCTGATAAATGTATGGCTGCACGCCCACCTCCGCCGTTCGCACACTCTCCGAGCGTGGAGTGGCGCGCCGATCAAACCCCATACTAACTTCTGCCGCTTGCGCCCCTTAAGTTAGTTTCGTGGCAAAAAATTGCGCGAACTTGGCGCGAACCGAAGAGGAGAATACAAGAAAGCCAAACCTGGTTGGTGGCTGTGTGTCGGGTATCCATTTTGGGACACTACTATACCCTTTGTCACCACGTGTGATGGCTGCTATCCTGGTTTCCTTGGACCCAGACTAGCAGCTCAGATCGAGGAAATATCGGACAGATATGTCTTTACTGGTGATACACGTGTCACAACCCCGCGCGTCGTGACTCGGTATAGCGTTCAGGAGAAGAGAATGAAGCAGACGCCCATTGCACAGCTTCAATGTGCACTGCCACTATTTCCAGCCGAACCTCTCTCTCACAAAGCTGAGGCAGTGAGTCAAAAGTATATATATCAGCCAATGTGCGTCACTGGTGGCACAATAGTCTCCGCCCGCTTTAAAGCTCTCAGCTTTCGGACTATCTGGCGTATCGAAGATCATCTCCATCACTATGCAGAACCATCTCCAGACGGGTTACAGCAACATGCCATATGATTATCCGACAGTTAATCCTCCGGTTAACGTGTTCCATTCGTCCTCTTATCCTCCCGCACAAACCATGCCCATGACTTCGCCATACGCTGGTCCCCATAGGCGCACTTCGGGTGGCATACGGAAGACGAGCCCAGAGTCGCTTATTCCATTGGATGCACCCACACAGTCCCGCAATTACGCGACACCTTCTGCCACCTCCCGAAAGGAAATCCCCGCCTTTTTCCACAAGATGCGCACGAATACTCCTCCGTCTGACGAGGAAATGGACGAACTGACCGAGGAGCCTCCCGCATCCAACGCGACTGATCAGGAGAAAATTGAATACAAACGCCGACAGAACACCCTCGCTGCGCGCCGCAGCCGCAAGCGCAAGTTGCAAAACGTCCAGCGGCTTGAGGAGACCGTCGAGCGACTCACAAGAGAGCGGGAAGTTTGGAAAACCAGGGCTCTCACCTTGAAGCAGCTGCTTATCAGCCATGGGATCATTTGTCCAGAATTTCGCGACTGAGCAAGCCAGGGCTGGCGAACAGTAAAAACTCATGGTGAGCCTTCATATTGAGTATTTTTCTATTGGAATCGGTACCGAACGACACTCTCCAGATCCTGGACGCTTCCTCTGAGGATACCATCTTTGGACACCTGCGCTGCCGCGCCGCATACAACATTGAGCGCCACATGGTGTCTCCGAATACCCTTCGAGCACCCACCCATCCAGTAAATCCCCAGATCACTGCGACGTGGCTCCTCTTCTCAACAATCTTCCTGTATCTGCTATCGACGACCGACTCGACTGGTTGAACTCTGTATGCATCAACGGCTCGATTCTCTATCTGTAATAACAGCTCCACTTGTACTTTCTGGACATTTCCTAGATACATGGCTCGGTGTATATGACTCGTTACCCCCCCTGAACCCTTGTATATAGCGGATCCACTACCACGTTGTTTCCTTAGCCATCTGAAATCCACTAGTTTGAACTGACGCGTAACGGTGCCGTCATCTCCGAATGTTCATGGGGGGAAGGTCAGCGGTCGGCTATCAGTTTGCCGTGGGCTGAATGATCCGTCTTTGGCTGTGTAAGCAAATTCCGAACCGTGACGAAATTTCCGGAGGAAAAATCCTTTTTGAGAATGTTTTCCTCACTTCGTGTCGTACGACCACGACCGCCTTATCACCAGATTAGCGCCCGTACAATGTCTTCTTCTGCCATCATCGTTCCTCTCGACCATCAGGTAACTTCCTCCGTTGCAGATGTCAATCCAACAGAGCTATGGGCCCAAACTCCGCAGGGAGGAAAGACACCTTCTGTGGGTACTGTGCGCACGTTCTACAACACTCCCCCCAACAAAGTCACGGCAATTTCGTCTTTGGGCGACAAATTTGCTAGCAAGGCGCCGGACGCGAAGAAGGAGCTGCTGAGAAAGTCCGTTGGCAGCGCCGTCAAGCAGCTTAAGGCAATCGATGGTGTAAAGGATGTTGCTATCGATGCTTCAGTAGATCCTCAGGCTGCCGGTAAATATTCTACTTCTGAAAAATTAGAATAATTGAGCTCAAACTATTCATTGATAGCCGTCGCCGCACACCTGGCGCTTTACAAATTTTCCTTGAAGACGGCACCACCTTCGCGTTTCAACCCCAATCTCAAGGAGCCCATCCCGGAGAAACTCAACTTCTCACCTATCCAGGCGTCCAAGGAGTGGGACCGTGGTGTCATCTACGCCAATTCCCAAAACTTTGCTCGCACGGTTCGTCCTTAGAATAATCTTTCCCTTCTAGAAAATTCACTCATGGTCTACCGCAGCTGATGGAGCTCCCCGCAAACATGATGACGCCAACGGTATGGCCTAATCACTCACTTGACCTGCACTAAGTACTAACTTTGGGTAGAAATTCACCGAACGCGTTAAAGCCGAGTTCGCTGGTCTCAAGAACGTGGAAATCATCGTTCGCGACGAAGGTGATGTCCACGCGCTTTCCCAACATCAGATGGAGCCTGACATACTATTATAGCTTGGGCTGCCGAGAAGAACATGGTGAGTGTCCTTAGTCTACTTGCGTCGAACCAACAGCACTTAATAGTTCAAATTCTAGAATGTGTTCCTTTCAGTCACACAGGGAACTTCCGAACCCGCCAAAATCATGGAGATGTACGCTAAATTTGTTGAACTTTCTCTCTACTGTTACTAACTAAAGACTAGCCATTACAAGGGTGCTCCTTCCAAGGATGCACAGCCTCTTGCCTTTGTTGGAAAGGGTATCACCTTTGACTCTGGAGGAATTAGCTTGAAGCCTGGTGCAGTGAGTATTTTCGTGCTTTGATATCATGGTTGTTCGACTGATCGAGTTTCCATGTTGAAGGGCATGAAGTTGATGAGAGGCGACATGGGTGCGTCAACTTGACACGCCGTTCTTCTAGGCAGCCTCAAGCTGAAAGTCGATCACAGGTGGAGCCGCAACCGTCGTCGGCGCGGCCTTGGCCATCGCAAAACTGCAGCTCCCGTATGTGTGGTCTTCGTGTCTGGCGACGACAGCTGAAACGTTTATGCTTAATTTAGCGTGAACCTCGTTGTCGTGACACCCCTTACGGAGAACATGCCAGGACCGAGTGCGACAAAACCTGGAGACATGTACCTTAATTACCTTGTCAACTGATATTATAACTGATAGCAGATCTTCAGCTTCTACGCCATGAATGGCAAGTCGGTTGAAGTTGACAATACCGATGCTGAAGGACGATTGGTGCTCTCGGGTACAGTAATCTGTTGCCTGGTTTCTAATTTAATGCTGACTGAAATGTTTCATCAGATGCTATTTACTATACGTCAACGGAATACAAGCCTCACACTCTGATCGACGTTGCGACGTTGACTGGGCAAGTTCCCGCCTCCGTTCTTTCTGATATGAGCTGTCTGAACTCATTTCCGTTTCGCAGTGCCATGTGCGTTGCTCTTGGTGAAGTCTTCTCCGGTGTATTCTCTGTAAGTTATTCTGGCCTCGATCTGTAACACAATGCTAACATGTCACCACAGACGTCCGATACGCTCTGGGAGCAGCTCCGCGTTGCTGGTGAAACCGAGTACGATCGCTTCTGGCGCATGCCTCTTGAGGAGGACTTTGGGCCCCAGATCCACTCCTCAAACGCCGACCTCCAGAACGTACGTACCAACCCTTTGATGTGTCCGCAACAACATACCTCATGCCACTGTAATGTATAGACCGGCGGCAAGGACGCAGGAGCTTGCACTGCTGCGTTGTTCCTCAAGCCTTTCGCTCATGGCATCGAGGCCGAAGATGGCCAGGAGCCTACTTTGAAATGGGCTCATATCGACATTGCCGGATCTATGGAGGTATGCAATAGCAATAAACCTTTTCCCCCTACTAATGCCGGATTTTGCAGGCCACGCGCGCGACGCCCTATCTGGAGACGGGCATGACTGGTCGTCCCGTTCGGTAGGTCATCCATCTATCCTTGTGTGGCACGACTGACTTTCTATAATAGCGCCCTGGTTGAGTTTGTTCGCAACATCTCCAAGTAGAAGTAGAACTAGCTGTGTCAACATGGACCGTAATCAAGTTGGATGGGAATAAGCTAACATGTTCTTCTCTGCGCAGTGCTGAGTGCTAATAAAAAATACATTTATCTGCCACAAGCCGCGGCTCAGGCCAGGCCAAGCCAGAGCCAGGCCGTCTATGAGGGCTCGGGGCCTGGCCTGTGGTAGGGCATGCCCCTCAGTCCAGGCCAAAGCCGGGCCGGAACAACACTGTCATTCTCCTGGCGCGCGCTGCCAAACATAAAGAATTTCTTTATCTTGTTGATGAAATCCCGCGGGCTTTCATCCTGTTTGTCTCCGTGGAACGGCGGCAGGTCAGGTTCCGCCATAGTTGTGTATGGGATGGGGGCTGGCATCTTTGGTGGGGTTGACAGGGGTGATGTCGATGTGGTGCTGGTGGCTGGGGACAATTCGTCGGGGGTGGGTGAGGTGGTTCGCAGTGTAAGGTTCGCTGACGACCACCCGGTAAGCGTGAATAACAACCCGAGGGAGATTAATGAGCTGAATGAGTTGGGCGGTGTTACGGGCGTCGTTTCGTCTGCGTGTGTTGTAGTTGTGTACGTGGTTGCCGGGCCCTGTTGTCCCTGTAGGTATTCGGGTTGCAGTTTGTCTAAGTTGGCTCAGTGGGCTTGGATGCAGTGAGGACTCGGGGTGCGTTCGTTTGCAGAGATAAGCACAGTGTGGAGTTTAGGCGCAGGTATGGATCACTCATCACCAGATGGAGTGGGCGGTTAGTAAATTCGACCTCAGAAGACTCGGTAGATGTTGCCTGTTCCTTCTATCTACAGTCGAAACTATGGCTGTGGTGAATCTATCTGCGGGAGTGTGCGATGCAACACTCCAACGGTCCATCAAATCACAGGGATTGCACGCTATATCAGACCCATGGAATGCACATCTGGAAGGAAACTTCCGATGACAGTCAATGACGACCTATTCCCAGTAGTGTGCCCTCAGCGCCATTGTCACAATGTATTTTATAATGGGAGTAATCTAGTACATTGAAAATTTCGCATTTAGTTATTGATAAAGGGGATTTAGATTTACTCATGATTAAGAGGACAGGGAGCGCAATTCCGGGCACGTCTTCCAGGTAAAATTCAAGGTGGGCAGGCCTGGCGACAGTGGAACTATTGATATTGATTGAATAGTACCGGCCGCTGGAAGCATGACTCTGAACTCTTCTCATGAGCAGATATTGAAGAAATATGTGATCGAGAAACATACAAAGTAAACTTCGCTGGGCTTGCTTGGGTCAAGTTTTGATGTGTCCAATGTGAGAGCATGTGACAACAGATGCAACAGGATCGTCAAAGTCTCGTAGCTGGCGTATCAGGATCCTGCAGGGCAATAAATGAGACATTACTACAAAAAGATCTATTTCGCTCACGTTACGTCTGAAGGTCCAGATTTTATATTTGAAACTGATTCACGTAGTTTGTATCTGCAGAAGATCATCTGTTTCCTCCGGATCCTCTAGTTGATCAAGTGACTGGAAATCAAACTGTTGTGGTATTGCAGGATGTTGAGACAGCTTTGACTGATTTGAAAGTATCGCCTACTGCTCGTCTGCCGTGTTGTGACCTTGCTATAGTCAGCAAAGCCTGTTCATAACAGAGAAAGGCTCGAGCAGGCGGCAACGACAGACTGGAACCAAGTATTACTTATCAACGGTAGTATTGACGTCCCATTGACAGATTGTATGCAAGGTTTCCACATAGAAGACGGTACAATCGGAGGCAAAGAAGGATGAATCAAGTGATCGTAGGCCCCAGTCTCTTTAGAATGCGTCCCCTGAGCAAGAGTTGATCCCCAGAATACCAAGATGTATTGGGAATTTACACACCAGAAAAATATCACCATGTTGTACAAATCCGAGCTGAGAGGTATCCAGATAACCATCAATTCCGAGCGTTACTTTGCAAGAATGAATGATTTTGGCAGTATAAAGGTCCTCAATCATAAGACTCAGGCGCGACTTAATGGAGGAGGATATAAAGTGAGATTGAGAGTACTCACGA
>JAFLHD010008984.1:7223-21472 GCA_018856295.1 Blastosporella zonata
GGTCTGGACGAGCACTAATTGTCTCCACAACTCATTGATACCACGAGTACAAAAAGAAACAGATATACAACGGTACAGAACTGAAGGGGAAGTGAGTATAAGACAAGCTCTCTACGAAATGAACACGACTCACGTTGTCACGATCGAAATTCACGTTTGCAAAACTAAGTTCAAGGAGATAGTGCGTTGTGCCTAAAATAGCCCCAGTAGATTTCATCGAGGGGATTCGAAGGAGAGGCTTCAACAATGATTTAGCGTTGCGCCACATTCAGGATGGCATGAGGAACAAGCAAGACTAGGGATGGCACAAAGACAAGTGGACCATTGAAAGAAAGATATCGCGGAGCCTGAAATTAAAGGGCTTCTCCGTCACCTGATCGTGACGCGTTCAAAAATTCTGATTGCTCTGGCAGTGGCGTTCCATGCCAGGGTGGTCATAAAAATGGTATTATTCATACGCTATTACGCTCCTCGCCCAATTTTTGAATCTGAGCTCTCGAATTATTCTGGTGGATCTTATCTTAGGGGTTGTAGCTTTAGATCTAATGGAAGTGTCAAATAGACGAAAACAATAGCAAAGCTGATGTATAGAAAAGGGGGAAAAAATGACGCCTTGTCGTCTACTCGCGTCTTATATGCAGCATCTCCATCTTTGCAAAAGGTCAGTCCAACTCAGTTTGAATTTCCTCTCCACAATTATTCTGTGATTGAAACAAATGGCATAACGCCGCTCAGCGTGGGGACGTTAGCGTCTAGCTCCAGCTCCGCCTAGCACACCAACTCGTTCTGACGCGGTGTGCAGACGGGCGTAGGTGGGGCGCTACTTCGCGATGAAGGTTTTGAAGTCAAAGTTATTCTGATCCTTTTCCTTTCATCCAATCTATCTACGTTCATCGTGTTCCTGTACTAACAAATTCTTTTCGTCTATTAGATCTCTTTCTTGACATTGTCTGATGAGAGAGGTGTGGTTTGCAAAATAAGGACTAATAGTTACATTCCGTGGTAGGATACCCGTAATTAATAAGATATGATTATTATACTTGTGGGGCTCTATTGCCACCTAACATCAGTCAGTCCATCTACTCCATCTGAGCGAGTCGCCCCTCTTCCCGCTTCGCCGCCGTAGACCGCAGTAGCCACGCCAAGTTCTCATACACGACAAACGTAACGCACGTCCCAGGAAGAACACGCACGAGATTTGTCCCGAGCCCGCGATAGAAGCCACGTGTGCCCTCTTGTGCCCATGTTCGCTTGATGGTTTCAGGGATAGTCGGGAATAATACAGCAGCCGCGTTATCCTGCGAAGTAAAACTGTCAATAAATACCTATCCACAATTTTGGAGGGGACATACCTGTATCCGCGACCTGACCACTTGATATGGGTATGTTAGAGTGAGGGCCGCGAGCTTGCTCGTGATCGACATGAAGGTATACGCTGTGTTGGACTGAGAGGGCATGAGCTTCCCTGGAATGGAAACAACTCGAATGGGACATACCAGCTTATCAGCGTCCACATTCCATTCCTTGCCAGCTTTTTGGTACTGTCGCTTCTTCTGGTCGAATCCCCACTTCTTCATCTTTTCATAGGCGACAAACTGAATTGCACCATTACTGACGCCAACCAGTGCAAGGGATGTACCACGGAATAGGCCCAGCGTTCCTTCCGTACGAACAATAGTTGAGAGGCCATCTGATCAAGTGTTGGTCAGACAACGGAGAGACGGAGGCAAACATTTTATACACACCCCAAAGACCCCGGTATGCTGAGGGGGAGTTGGCACGGGACGTGAACATCCTCACCCGCACGAGCCACAACGGATTCGTTATGACGGCAGTTACAGCACCTATTAAAGGCAGTCAGCCATTGTCGAATCCGCAAATAAGGGAATCGCGAACTCGCTTGAGCGGAGCAGAGGAGGAACGCGCCCGAGGACAAAGGCTGCGAGGGGTCCCCATCAGACGCGCGTTTCTTTAGCATGTTATAGCTGCAGTCCGTCAGTAGGAGACCCAGATTACCTGACAAGGCACGGAACGTACAAGAGGAAATACAAGCCCCAAGACGACGCGTTCCCGGCAATGTTGGACCCAAGGCCACGGTAAAGCCCCTTCCACCCCTGTTGTTGTTGGATGTCGTACAGGGAATACCATATGTGTTTCCCGAGTGTGCCCCTGGGGTTTGTGGTCGTCACTTGGAATTTGATCTTCAATAGATCCAGCGGGTTCATGCAAAGCGTCGTTATGACTCCCGCGCCGAGTCCTGCAGCGGCATGATCCTGAAATTGAATTTCTTTTAATAAGCGCTGGAAACAGTTAAATCAGACGAACCAAAGCTGTCGTTGGGAAATAACTAGCAGGCTGTTCTGGCCGTGATGGTTGCAGACCACCCATACCAGCAGAAGCTGGATGTAGCAAGAAAAAAGAAAGCTCCTGGCTTGAAAGAGGGAGCTTGAGGCGTCTAGAGAGCTGTCGTCAACTTGACTCCGAGTCCGAGTCGTCGACGTCAATGGAAATTTCAGGAGTGACAATGTCATGTGATGTGATGATCGATGTGTGACTGCTGTTGTTGCCACGCGACGCACGCGTCTTCAACTTGGCGCGTCTGGCGTTTGGGGCTCAGGGTCTCTCTTTTTTGTAATCTCATCGACTTGCTCCCATCCTCAAATTTCCCTCAGGTGGTGCTCAGAAATGCTTTACAATGGGATGAATGTAACTTGATACTCATTATAGTCGAGGGCGCCGTTCAAGGGTCACAGACTCACAGTGCTACTTATCTTCCCACCACTTCCATCTACCAAAATACAGCGGATACTTCTTGGATATATTGCTATGTCTCCCGCGATTCTTGTTTCTGGATGGTGTGAGAGCATGATAAACAACCGCCTGTACAGATTTCTGGATATCTCTTGAGTGTGTGTGTGGTCCACTATGTTCCCTGCTGATGGGCCCTGTCAGGACCTAAACTCTTGTCAGATATTGGTTATAAGAGGCACGGATTATTTACGTTCGCCATTTCCGCTCGGCGCTCCGTATGAGCAGTTTTGGATGGCACGGGCAACCCTTGCCCTTGAAGCCTTGGATATCGGACGCTCTCTCACTGTGCAGCACACCAATATCAACGATTCCTTTTTAGAGTGTGCTACACCTCATATTTTCAGTGCCCAAAATTACGTCGCTGTCATATAAGGTTTGTCTTTTCAATTAGTAGTCGTCCAATAAAGCATCATTGACTGCTCAAGACAGTACTCCTGAGGATATGTCATGATATCCGTTGTGGTGGTGTGAAAAGAAAAATGCCACGCCCAGAGAAATATTTCGCCAACACATTGCCTGTGATTGGCCCCGTGGCGTATTTCACCAATTGCGGCGCGATTTGACCTGCAATCCCAGTTCCACGCGTGGGATGAATCCTGCGACGCCCCATAATCTCAATGATCTGGAAGCGAACCTCGGGTTTCCTCTCTGATCTTGGTGGGTTTGAAGAGAAATGATCACTTCGAGTTGATTCTATCGAGGGTGTGAGAGGCCAATGACGAAAATGGAAGAAAATGGAACACTTTCCGAGACCGAACCCCTTCGTTCTTGAGATGGTCTCCTTAGATATGGAATACCGTTTGTATATACGACACTATGTGTGATGACCTCAGACTCTTCTCAGTGCTATTCCTGGACGACAACATTTATGTTTAGCCCACATCGTTCAGAACTCAGGTCCTAACCCAACAACCTGCATTCGCCGACCTGTTGTTTTCTGAAATTGCAGGTAACCGTCTGGCGGGGTGACGCTTGGCTGGATTATTGTACTCAAAGGGTTCATTTCTTTCTATCGCTGATTAATGACCAACATAGTCTAGAGTCGGAGGATCCTTCGCACTCCCTCAAAAGTGGGACCAAGTTCACCCCTGCAAACCAACTCAATCAGGACTTGCGCCAAGCAAGTCTTGCACTCCTCGTTTCCCAATGACAATGACCGTGGGCCATCGGGGGGACAGGCAACGAATTAACCACGTCGAAGATGACTCAAGCCGGCTAATGTCGATCTATTGAAGATCGTATACACGTCGATATTTCTGGAGATAGAGTGCGTGATGGGAAGATAAGAAGGGATTGATATCAAACATTTCTCTCACTGCTTCGCAAGCTCAGAAGCCGTTCAGGTCCGGAAGACCCGCCGATCCAACAGAAGCAGCAGGGTGACCAACTCGAAAATTGGGGTGAGACTGCCATTTCTCCGAGTTCGATCCTATAGTTAACTTGATGGGCACTTCCCCATATCGAGGGACTGGGGATCCGGAAGGAGTAGCTATAAGCATCTGGTAAGATGGACGGAGGCCTTGCGAACGTAATTGGCGATACCCAGACGGTAATGAAGGAGTGGTAGAACAGCAAAAGAGGTTGAAATTGACAGTGGTAAAATTCGAGATCCTGGTTTCTGGATTGATGCTCGTTGTGGAGGCGCGTGTTGACGGTACCGTGAGGAGTTATTGGGGTCCTTTAGGCACTCTCAGGCGGCACACCCACACCAGGTGTTTCCCCTCAGAGTCACGAGTTTCACACCCTCACCGAAGTTATGACCGCTAGTAATATAGTATATGAGCGACAATGAAATTACGAATCAAAGGTGGATAAAAATGTCTTGGAGTCAGGAGGCCCTCCGTCCGGCGCGAGTGTTGAAGCTTGCAGTCAGAAGGGGTGGTGAAATTCGAGCGCCGATAAGGATAATCACACAGGGGTTCATATGCACCAAGCTTCATGATCATCTCACATTTATTCACAAGTGGGAAATTTGAAAGTCGGTGGCAGTGTGTTACGTACCATGCTTAAATCCAAGGAGCTTCGTTGCTCTCGTATGTCCACCTAATGTGCTCCGCAAAATGTAGCCATCATGGCCTCATGCAACATGTGAACTAGTCGGGCTTCGATTTCCGATCAGGATTGATTTCTTGGAGGAGATCCACATACCACGCTCCAACATATCGATGGTCCATTCTACTTGTCGTTTCACAAATTTCCTCATTCCCAAGTCATACATGCAACGTGAATGATAGGGAAGGCTCCTTTAATCAGACGGACAGCTTATAGTCCCGACGTAGGCCTCAGGCCAACAAACTCATTGCGTGTGACCGACGTTAGAGGAACCCTAGTTATATTTATGGTAGGCAGCACTACCTCGGAGAAATATTGAAGTGCGTCTGTTTGCCTCTAGAGCCCTGAGCAGACCCTTTGAGGCTTTAAGGTGCAAGGTCATCTCTAGATGCGGCAACCAAGATCAAGATACACCTGTGCCAGAAAAAGACTCAGTCGGTGGCAACATGTAATACCGGAAAATTCGTATTTGACATGTCAGAAGATTTTAACGGTCTTGTGGCTTGTCGCCTGTTCATTAGGGTACGCTATCCATCGATGTGACTGATGTGGAAAGTATGTATATAGGTCAAATTAAAAAAGGGACCCCGCTCTCCAAAGCCATCGAATGCGGTTAGCAATTATGTAATACACCCCTTGACTTCTAACGTCAATACTTATAAAGGTCATGCAACGTCCGTTAATTTGTAGATTCCGGGCTTTATACAGCGCCAGACGCGTCGTTCGCTCACTTTCTACTGCAGCAATGTCTTCCACCCCTTGGAAACCTAATTCGTATCCTCCGACCCGTCGGTCAGACCATGTGGATCTTTATAAAAGTGCTCTGAAGGGTCAGGTTACGGTGTCGGACCCATACCAGTGGCTAGAGAAGGACTCGGAAGAAACGGACAAATGGACTACTTCTCAGGAGGTTTTTACGAGAGAATATCTCGACAAGAACTCCGATAGACAGAGACTAGAAGACGAAATTCGTTCGAACATGGATTATGCAAAGGTACCGCGCGCTCAGAATGTCTTGTTTCAAATGTTGAACTCGTCTAGTTCTCTTCTCCGACACTACAAGATGATGGAAGATGGTATTGGTTCTATAATAGCGGACTGCAGCATCAATCAAGCGAGTTCCGAAGTTGTCGTCATAGTCGAGACTAACTTTATCCTCAGCTCTTTATCGCTCCAAGAGCAAAAATCTACCCGACTTTTCTCGAGGGAACTCTAGCGACGAAGAAGTATTTTTCGACGTGCGTCTGGAATCCTTCCGGTGGAAACAAAATATTCATTTATTTCTGCCTTAGACCAATCTCCTGACCGCTGACGGGACTGCCGCCCTTTCGACATACGACTTTTCAGATTGCGGGAAATATTTTGCTTATGGGATTGCCTACTCGGTGCGTCTCTTCCCGCCTGTTTGTCTCGTCTAACTGGTGGGTCCAGGGAAGCGACTTTTCAACGATACATGTTCGCTCTACGGACTCTCCTTTGTCCGAGGCTGGGAAGGACGACAGGTTCCCTGACGTCATCCAACACGTTAAATTCTCGTCCCCGAAATGGTCCAAGGATTCTAAGGGCTTCTTCTATCAGGTATGAACCTTTTTAATATGACGTCGCCGACGTCTGTTGATTGAGCTTGAAGCGCTATCCGGCCCCAAAAGAAGCCAAGGATGGTATCGAGACTGGAGGCGACGTCGATGCCATGGTATATTACCATAAGCTCGGAACAACTCAATGTGAGTTTGTTCATGGCCAAGATTCGTGCACTGAAGCGTCCTCTTCAGCCGAAGATATTCTAATATACAGTGACAAAACAAACCCCGAGTGGATGTGGAGCGTGGATATCACGGAAGACGGTAAATACATTGTATTATATACGGCAAAGGACAGCTCCAGGGTACGAGATCATCCCAAGGATCAAGCTCAAACTAATGCTGCCATAGAAAAATTTGCTTTGGATCGCCGACCTCAACGAGAACGAGATTGGGCCCAATATCAAATGGCAAAAGCTCGTTGACGAGTTCGAGAGCGAATATCACATGTACGCTTTCGTCCTACCATGATGCGGACTCTTGTTGACTCGTCAACAGCATCGCAAATGAAGGCCCCGTCCTGTATGTCAAGACCAATGCTGACGCACCCCAGTATAAGGTCACCACGATTGATGTCTCCAAGGAAAAGCCTGTCTTCGCC
The DNA here is from genome assembly GCA_018856295.1 of Blastosporella zonata. Taxonomy (NCBI): domain Eukaryota; kingdom Fungi; phylum Basidiomycota; class Agaricomycetes; order Agaricales; family Lyophyllaceae; genus Blastosporella; species Blastosporella zonata. The sequence continues at coordinate 14,268 of JAFLHD010008984.1, forward strand.
GACTTCATCCCCGAAGCCAAGGATGCAAATCTTACCGAGATAGATTTCGTGAACAACGACACCTTTGTCGTCATTTACAAGCGAAATGTAAGCCCTGCGGCCTCCCTCAGTCATCTTAGTTAACAATGGCATCAGGTCAAGGACGAAGTTTATCTATACTCAAAGACCGGTTCTCAGCTCACTCGCCTGGCGTCCGATTTCGTCGGCGCTGCTTCCATCGTCAGCCGACCAAACCAACCCCACTTCTTCGTGTCGATGACGGGCTTCAACTCTCCTGGAACGATAGCACGTTACGACTTTACGGCGCCGGAAGATCAGCGTTGGAGCATCTACCGAACGACCAAGGTCAATGGTCTCAACCCAGATGACTTCGAGTCCAAGCAGGTAGGTCCTAGCCTTAATCTACTCATGACATTCGTCTTATTCTGCTCAGGTATGGTACGAGAGCAAGGACGGGACTAAAGTTCCGATGTTCATCGTTCGCCATAAATCTACTCCTTTCGATGGCACCGCACCTGCTATTCAGTATGGTGAGCGAATCTGACGCTGGGGCAGACAATGTATATCTAACTCGTTGCCTTGCGTTTAGGTTACGGCGGATTTAGCATATCGATCAACCCTTTCTTCAGTCCTAGCATTCTCACATTCATGCAGACGTATGGCGTCATTTTGGCGGTGCCTAACATCAGAGGAGGTGCGGAATTCGGAGAGGACTGGCATAAAGCAGGAACGAGGGAGCAGAAGGTTCGTCACTGTCAAAAACGATGCATCATCATGTTCATCGTACAATTTTTAGGGAAACGTGTTCGATGATTTCGTTGCTGCAACGTATGTGCCTCCAACTGCTTCATAAAAGTCTTCTGGGCGCTCAATGCTGATCTCGCGCTATTGCAGTTTTCGAAATTTACGATTGGTTGGTATTCCTTTCTTATAAATTTGACTACGATGCTCAACTGACTCCAACTCTTGCAGGCAAGGCATGGACCTCTGACTACGGAGACCCCGACCAACCTGAAGATTTCGATTTCATCTATCCTCTGTCCCCTGTACATAATGTACCAACGGATAAGGTTTTGCCTCCGACCATACTGCTAACGGCCGACCGTGAGTCGTCTTTCCGGTATTATGACGTTCTTAATCTGACTTTCAATTTCTGCAGATGACGATCGTGTCGTGCCCATGCATTCATTCAAGCACGCAGCGACGCTCCAGTATACTCTCCCTCATAACCCACACCCCTTACTCTTACGTGTCGACAAGAAATCTGGGCACGGAGCTGGTAAATCCACCGAGAAAAGGTAAGTGCCATTGACGCAAGACGGAGTTTATTTCAATGAGTCGCTGACGCTGGTCTCTTAGGATCCAAGAGGCGGCGGACAAGTGGGGCTTCGTCGCTCAGTCTCTGGGCTTGGTGTGGAAAGACCAAAAGTAAGTAGAACCCTTTCTTTTAGTTTCGTGGAATCGAGGGTTTCGGAGTTCCGCATTATAAGGGTAATTATGAAAATTGTGAATGCGTAGCTATCCGTGGACTTCATTTCATCTTCCTATACTTCGTTGTCGTCCTATGAGCAAGCTGTGAGAAGCAGTTAGCATCAAATTATTAAGGTCGGGCTCAAATTTGAGCTACGTACACGCAGATGACACATTTATATTTACATTCGTTCGATATTGAATGATTAATTCATTTATGCCAGAAAAACGTCCACTTCAGTTGCCAAGCTTAAGCCTCAAACGTCAGAGACTATGTCGGGCAATATTTCCGTCTTTAAAACGCGATTCGTTTTTGATTTTGGTACCGGGGCTGTCAATATGCATGAAGTCAAATTGAGTCGTGCCAACTATCGTCGCTGACGAGAATCAACACGCACCGTTCGTGTTCTCAGTGATATAGAAACGGCGTAATATCATGATAGCCTCTTCCCTCAAGTAACCCCCTGTCGCCGGATATGAAGGGTGCGTGGGGTGCTCTACTCTGCTCCAAATCCAAACGTCAGCACCCTTCTTGGCATGGGGGAGTTAAGTACTGACGCCTCGTTCACGCCCAGGACACTTCCACAACCCCCAAATCTGTCATTACCGCAACCATAAAATACTTCCTTTATACCCATCTGTCGAAGAGCAGAAGCGCACATCATACATGGCTCGACAGTCACATACAACGTAGTCGTGGAGAGAGGGTATTTCGAGATGACTGGCGTGAGGGCCTTGTTGGCTAGAATACTATCAATTGCTTCGAGCTCAGCATGTCGTGTAGCCTGAGATTTCAAGCGCTTCGTAAGTTGACTCAAGGTATATTTGTGAAATAGGGCGTACGTTACGAAGTTCATTGGTCCTATTCCTCGCTCGCGCTATGATTGTTCCATCTCGTACAAAAACGCATCCTACTGGCACTTCCCCTCCGGCTAAAGCCTCTTCTGCCTGATTCATCGTTATTTTTCCTCTGGTGCGGTTTTAAAGTGGCGCTTACCATGGCCATGGCTTCTTTCATCCATTTTAGGTGTGTTGAAGCCTCCATCTTCAGTGGAAGGAAGGCATGCGATGATTGATCAGATTGGTCCGATAATCTAATCTAAGCGACGGCAACGGGGGGCTCTTGGCTCTTGCCTCGACCTATAGAACCCTGAACCGAACACGAAGCACACCGCAAGCGACTAAGGAAGTACTTGGCCAGGACTGACACCTAAAGAAGTCGAAATTCTTTACAGGCGGTGCTGCACACCACAACACACCAACCCTTCACTCAAAAATGCGAATTTTTACCATGAAAACCACCTAAGAATGACGTCACCCATAAAATACTCACAAGTTCCACAACGTCCCTTGCACCATATTCCTCCAGTATGTTTCTTTTTTCCCTCTACACCACTGTGCTTTTTCTGGTTCTCGTAAACTTCGCCTCCGCTGCGGCTTATCCTGGGGGTTCCCGTTGGGACTTCAAGCAAATGACAGGCTCAGCCCATACGGACTTCCTAACAAGAGCTGATATTCCAAACCAATGCAACTCGACTTGTAGCCCTCCTTTGAGCGTGGTGAGGGATCAGTTAAGCATATATCGCCAAATAGCAGCCTAACCACGTCGTAATCTCGTTAGGTATGCACCGTGCATACCCTTCAGCTATGCTGCACCGCTTCATATGAAACGGAGTTGTACAACTGCTACCTGTGTGTTGGAGAAGCTTACGGTGCAACAGACTTCTCCGTATATCAGGCCAAATTAATAGGTGAGCGAGCACTTTACTTGCAGATGTGTTCCTCACAAGTCATCGTATCACGTTAGAACTCCAGTCCAAGTGTCAAGCTGTAGGGTTCCTAATACCCGCGCTTTTTTTCCCTCCAGGAGGAGCTAGTATCAGTGGCAGAAGCAGCAGCTTACCGACCCCGTCCAGCATAGCGAGTGTGTCGATTTCTTTGATACCGTCTACCACTCCTTCGCCGCTTTCCGCACCCCATACGGTCGTGCAGCAGACTGTAACAATTGATACGAGAACCACGCCACCCGCGGCCACCAGTACAAGTACCGGGCAACCTCTGGGAAGTAACAATGGTGTGCCTGCTTTGAAAATTGGCGCGCCCCTTTCCATGATAGGCGTTTTTATTTCGGTGTTCATCACAACTTACGGTTTCTGATGGATAAGGGAACGCACTTGGCTGCGATTCGAGGTGAAGCGAAGGTAATGAAGTTCTCTGAACTTGCTCTAGAGTCAAGCCTTGACACTCACCCGAGTTTCCCAGGTCACTGGGCTTAACGGCAGCACAAGTATTCTAATTGGATAATGAGACAGATGTTGATTTTTCACCACACAATGTTTTGTGGATTCGGATGATTCTCGATAATCAATCTTCAATTGTCTTCATCTTTCAACTATGTCCTCACGGTTAGCATCCAACGGACTCATACAAAGTAAGCACTTCATATCGGACTGCAAGGCCTGATAAGTATAGGGCGGGGTAAGACGTCATCCTACATTAGTACTGATTAAATTCGAACAGTGTCTCTTGAGAAAGAATTGCTTTATACTACCGTAGGCCCGCATCATTCGACGTCCCAAAATAACGTTTACTCCGACCCGAATGGTGGCGACAATATCGTTAAGCGATCTAGCATTACGTTAATATTAGAAGAAATTTCCCGATGGTGATTAGCGGAGCAGCCTCCACCGCCTTTGCCACGCTCTCATTCTCAAACCACAACAAAGATGTTGACATTCTATACCTATGGACTCTTCGTGACTCTCACTTACTCTGCATGCGTGGCTGCTCTTATAGAAATACAGAGTAGTTGTGCATCCCATGGCGATGCTATTCCGACACTGGTCTTACCGGGCCAACCTGGAGCAACTGCGAGCTTGAGTAGTTCCGCACGTCCCCTGACAACAACTACTTCCGCCATTGCACCTCCTTCCAGCTCAACATCCGCTAGTGCTACCCGTCCTGTGAGCACCCAGACCAGCACGATCTCTCAGCGGACCGTCACGGTCGCAACGAGTACCACAGTGGCACCCCCGTCTACTACCACTGCCCCTGCAGGGCAGGCTGGAAATGGGGCACCTGCGTTGGGAGGTAGTCTTCTCCTCCCGGTGGCCGTCGTATTTATTTCCGTAATGGCGACGATGTTGTAATTTCTGGTGAGAAGACGATATGTGATGAGCAGAATGGACATTTGATATATGGACTTCGTTTTGTTCGTTCGTTCGGGTACATGTATATATATATGGACTGTGTGGGTTTGGAATGGAGACACTGATACATTGGTGCTACAAATAAGAACAGCAGCTATAGTCGGGCAGTGCGGGGCATCTTTTTCAATGCTTGCCGTACACCCAAATCGCCGAGGACGTCTTCCGCCCCAGCAAGGACTAAATAATGTGATTGTGCTCAGAGGCTGCGTTGAACGTGTATGTGCGAGGGAATACTTACTAGCATCGAAGCCAGACGTCCGATGGTACTGTGAGAGAAAATATACTTAGAAACGTGTGTTCCCACAAAAGAGGAATAGCGGCATACATTTTCAATCAATTTCCCCATACCTGTCGTGGTAAGGGCCCGGCCACCGAAGATTTGCGTCGCATCTATGTGAGAAATAGGTCACGAATGTACCACGCGTGAGAATGTTATAAATTGCCTTCTGCAGTTTCACGCGCAGTCCGGGATACAAATCTAACCATTTGGATCAGTTGAGACTAAGCAGAAAGAGGCGTGGCACATACTGCTTCAAGAGCCCGATGGGCCCAGCCAGCTTGTCCGACATCTCGCTGTAATTCATCTGCGAAATGATGTAAGGCATGAAGACACCAATGGGAAGAAGAGACTGACTTGATTCATTTGGAACGTCACGGACTCATACCAGTTCTGGCATGCTTCGACGCGGGAAATCATGGCCGCAAGTTTCGCCCGTATGACAGCCTGCGAAGTCAGCGGTTTGCCGAACACCATGCGCTGCGTGGACCATCTAGGAGATACTGGGTGAGATTGAGGTAAAAAGTCGAAGTTAAGTCTCATATACTTGAGGCATTCTTCGACAATCAAACGTTGCGCAGATATTGAGCAGGCGACGACCATCCAGCGCTCGTGGTTGAAGTTACTGAGAATGACTTGCATACCGTTACCAACTTTTCCGAGCGTATGGGAGACCGGCACGCGGACCTGGAGTGGAGGGACGTGTCAGCAGCAGTTAAACTGATTGTATTTTCCCCTCACCTTGTCGAAGGTGATGTATGCCGTCCCAGCGACCGACGAGTAACCAGTCTTGATCTGCTTGGTCGACACTCCGGGACCGCGTTCAATAAGAAGGACGGTGAAGCCTGTCTGAGGAGGACATTAGAGATTGGAAGACTTTAGCATGTATATCATACCTCCGTTCTGCAACCGGTGGTGAAATAGTCGGCGAAAGTTCCATTGGTGATCCACCTAGGCAGCGTCAAACAAAATCATGCCCTGCGCCTAGAACACGCACTTCTTCGTCCCTGTGACTACCCAGAAGTCACCGTCTCGTACAGCAGTGGTTTGTAGGCCACCGACGTCGCTGCCAGCAAATGCTTCGCTAATTGCCAGTGCCACATATTTCTTGCCGGATAGCGCCTGCACACGACGTCAGTTCCGACGAGGAGCTGATGAGTTTAGGGCTTACGTCTGGAATAACTTTGGCCTTGAGCTCCGGAGAACCGTAGTTTAGTACAGGAGGCACGCCGATGACGAGGCCGGCGAGAAGCCCGTCCACGACTGCACGGCTGCTGACACGCGCAAGTTCTGCGTGAACTATGCCCTGTTGCGATAATAAGTGCATGTGCCAAGGGAATATGTTTTGCTCACCTCATGGAAGTAATCAAACTCTTCAGGTTGGACGACACCACCCAAAAGAGTGCGGCCGTGCAAATGCTTACCAGGCCCAAGTCTCATTGCGATGATATTAGCCTCGCTAGAGAATAGTGAGATGGATAAGTAGTATTGCAGCGAGTCAAGTACCTCATCTTGTCCACCACCTCCTGAGATATCCGTTTACCGCTTTCCTCGCATTTCACAGATTCGGGCTGGACCACCTCCATGAAGAATTTGCGGGCAGCGACCTGGAATTTCCTATGTCCATCCGAGTAATACGGGCTGAAATAACCCTTGCTAAGCCACGTTGGCTCCGCATAGGGAACTTGACTGAGTTCGCCTGGTGCCAGTGGGCGTATGATCTCCTCCTGGCCTCTAATCTTTCCTATTTGAAGTCGCGCGTATTGCGGCTTGGCAAGAACCTCCTGCCTGTGTAGTCCAAAGAATATTTGAGTGGCATCCTTTCCGGCTGTTGCGCAAAGTTAGCTTTCCGCTTGGTTCCACGTTTATGCGTCTGACATACCGACGCTCTCCGCAAACAGCACATTCGAACCTCCAGGATGTAAGTTTGCAAATCTCGTGAGATCGTAGACTTTAGAATCTATAACAATCCACTGATAGTAACAGGGTCAATTAAAAGAGTATGCCACTTGTCGCGAGAAACTGACGAGGTCGCCTTCGGTGTTGTGCTGCAGTTTTCCAATTAGACGCGTGGTAAATTGATATTAATCAGTTGGTACTTGCCTTTTCAACCTCTTCAATAGAAAATTCTTTCATGGTTGACGTGGGGGCAAACGCGGGGTTGAGGCCAAGTTGACGCGGGGAAATTCAAATATTCCTAATGGGAGGCATGTGATTGGCTTCGGCTACTAACCGGCTTTCAACTTTTC
>JAFLHD010008985.1:0-21241 GCA_018856295.1 Blastosporella zonata
AGTGCAATTTGTGCTCGGGGTCTCGTATTGAACCGATTGATCACCAGGGGTTGAAGGACCAAGGCAGATTGGGCGTCATTTTGGGCCTTGGGAGCTAGCGCAATAACACGAAAGGTGAGGAATGTCAAAAGATACGGAAGGAGGGGTGTGGAAAGGTGATGGCGTGTAAATTGACCATTAAGTCAAAAGGATAGCTGGACTCTGGAGAGCTTTATAATGTGTACCGAAAGGACACAAAAGGACAAGATAGGTTAGTAAACCAATGTAGTGAGTTGTGACTACACCTAGATAGTTAACGTGAAAGGTCAACAAAGACGATAGATACGACAGGACGCGCGATGGTCCAGAAACGAGACAGTGAGAGAGAGGGTGATGATAACAGCGGTATGTGACCAGGGGTCTATTTCATGTCGTATCCTAACTTCTACTACCGTTTAAATACTGATCCCAGAAGACCGAAAGAGACCGATCACCTAGGGTTGTAGATTGCAGTCAGTAAAGGATCAGGACATGGCCGGCCTTTCAGCTAGCTGGTAACCACCGGGTAGAGTAGTAAAAGATGGAGTGGGGAGTAATTTGATATCAGAAAAGATAGCCAATTTTGGCCAGGGACGGAAGGACACGAAAGGTTAAAGTGAGTCCATAGTTATGAATGAATTAAACTGGATAAGTGAAAATGTGATGGGTGATAGCCGGGTTGTATCCTTCCGAGTGATAGGGGTAGTGATCCCGGAAGGCCGTTAGGTACCGACATAATGGCAATGTTCGGGATTGATAAATTAGTTGTTAAGGGTGACAATGGCATGTTGGCAGACAAGTTCTTCCATGAAGATAGGCGATAAGCATCGCGTTGAGGGGATTCCAGGGGGTAATGGGTTATGTGGGGCTTTTGTAATGTAGGTTGGAAAAAGGGACTCCTAGGGGACGTGGCTAACAGTGATCTAGGCCTATATTCTGGCCAGGCTCATCAATGCATGTGTGCCACCCACTCTGAAAATATAGTGTCACCCTGCGGTTTGAGAGGATCTTTCCATATTCTATGAACCAAGAGGTCAAGAGCCACCTTTCGCAAACCTTGCTAATGAAAGCCAGGAACAAAAGAGACTCAAAGATTTCTTCATTTACTGTGCACCATGACAAGATGGCCCTGTCCTCAAAGCTATAAAGAATACGAGAGACATGTTTGTTTGCCAGGATGCACTTTGTTTTGAAAAAATGTCTAGCGTGATGCTCAAACTGCTCTAAGGTGTTGACAGTTAGTTTGCCTTCAGAAACAGTGGGTGCCTACAATCCTGAAGAATGGGCAACTGTTGCAATATTCATCCTGACTCTGAGGGGGGTTGAGCATGTGAGTGAGTTATTGTTTGCAATTTGAGGAGGACTCAAGCCTTTGCTGTCAGAAGGGAAAAAGGCAGGGCAAATTGGACTAGCAGGCCATGCAGAAGGTGGTTCCATGTGGGAGGACTGAGCACGTGTTTGAGGAGCCAGGGTGTCCAGACATTTTTGGAAAGGCACATATATAGTTGTTGACCATACTGGCCTCCAGTCTCCAATACCAATCATGTGTCATGCTCCCACTTATAGTTTACAATAGATTGCTCACTGCCTCAGTTGCTTTTCCACTACCTCAAAGACGCATACTGAGACAGTGAGCACCATACTACTACTGCATTCCCTTTTACTTATTACTTACTGTTACCAGTCCTTATCTGATCACTCAGGTAACACAATATAGTTGCTTTTCCACTACCTCAAAGACACATACTGAGACATCCTTATCTGATCACTCAGCATCAGACCATCTAGGTGTAGCAGTCCCATCAGGTTATGGGCCCTGGGCACTACACTTGGATCAAGGATACAGCCACTCACCAGTAGACTTCATTATCACAGCATACAGAGCACAGATTGACAGGCATTGATCACTTGCCAGCTCACCCAATCATGACATGTCAGACGACCAACTGCATAGATCTTACGACATGAATTGGCCCCAGCCTCCACGTCAACTGCCACAACAATGAGAGATCCCACCCCACATTGCACAAGGGCAACAATGGAATCTGCGCCCAGTGCCGCCAGCCTCAGTCCAGAGTTTTGGTACACTTTCACTTTCTGATTCTTCACAAACCTTAATTTCACCCACTGTACAACATCTTCACCATCACTTACCATTGCTTACCTCAGTTTTTAATCCCTCTCAAAACTCTCACTTTCCTTTGTCCTACCAAGCCCCTCAAACACCTTCTGTACCCACTCTCAATCAGCAGATACACCCCCCTCCTACACAAATACAACCAACTATTGCACTCCCCGCTGTTATTTTGTCTCACCAATTGCCTCCAAATCAGTTACAACACTCAACCACTCATCATAGATCAAACACCGTTTCACCATGCCATTTCCCTCTTCCTCCTTCTAGAGCCTCTTTCTCTGCACTTCCCACCCATTCCCTCTCATCACCTCATGCTCACTACAATACTTTCTCTCACCACCATACAGTATGACCAGATTCTGCTCACTCAGCTCCTGCCATTCTCCATCAAAATACTGTACCGAATACCTTATCTCCCACATCATCTGTACTCTTCACTAATCAACTTATTAATCCTTTTCAACCCTCACATCTGAATTCTGTTTGTCCAAACTCTCAACTACATATTCCAATTCATCAACCTCAACCACTCCCAGCTGTACAACTAGTTTTACTTGTCTTACTACCCATCATGCCAAACACCCTGCATGCTCCCATCACAACTGCACCTCACAACCTACCAAATTTTTCATCTTCTTCCTTGTCCAACACTTCTTCTCTACCTTCCCTTAATACCATACCACTCCTCCAAAACTCTGCCGACTGGGTGCCTTGGGAATCTGCTGCAATAAGGATGATATCTGCTGCCAACCTCAGAGGTCACATCTGCCGTGTTCTGAACATTGGTGACCTGATTGACCCTACTAGCCAATTTGTTCTCCCTCCACCCTACAACTTCCAATCAACACATGAGGAAGTTGAGATGTACCACATCTTCTGGAGAGACAATGACATTGCTGACCACATCTTGGTTGGATGGCTTGCTCATAATATTGCTGCAACATTACCCCCAAAATGCTGTGGACCTTATGATCTGCCAAGCCAAACTGCCAGGGACACTCTTGCCTTTCTGAAGAAACATTATAGTATTGAACACGCTGCAGCTGCAAACAACACTAAATCCAAGGTCATATCGTCTGCCTGCCACCCCGGAACTGTGCCACAATACGTTGCCAACTGGCAATCAGCTGTCAGCAAGTTAGCAGGATCAGAGTGGTACTTCACTGGCTTCGAGAAGACACAGAAGTTTGTCAATGGCCTTCCTTCTGTATCTGGCTGAATGGTTCTTTGTGATCGCATTTGCACATGGTGGCACAATAACAATACTCTCAACAATGCACCATTTACATTTGACACACTTGCCAGCAAAGCGTTAGACATCTATCAGTCCAACAAATTGAGCCAACAATGCAACATCATTTGCAACAGCATTCCCCTTCCAGCTGCACCAAGCACCTCACCCTCCACCAACAACACCTCTACTCTTGAGTCAACCAATCACACATGCCCTCAATGCTCAAACTGCAGAACAATGGGTCACACCATCAAACATTGCTAGCAGAAAGGTGGCAGCATGGAGGGACATTGTGATGCCTCTCGAGTTTGCACAAGGGCCAATGTTGCTACTGATATCGAGTTGCTTACAACTTCACTACCTACCGTCAAAGAGAGCGACAAAACCAATGTAACCAACTCAGCAGAACAGTCCAATGAAACACCCATCTCTGCTTACTTGGCTGACCCCAGTGAATCTGTGCCCACCCCCCCTATATACATTTTTGTAACTTCATTCTTCCCTCCAAAATGCCCACTCCCTCCTCCACTTCCTTGGCAGCCCCCGCAGTCTTTCAACAGATCAGCACGTCCTCCTCACTTTGGCATAGTTGCCTAGGTCACCCTAGCCATGACACTACATGCCACATTCTGACAAAGGACATCGTCTCTGGGGTTGACTATGATGGGAAAATTGAAGACAATCACTGCATTTCATGCATACTTGGGAAACAGCCTGCCTGACCATTCTCTCACCACAAACGTTGTGCCTCTGTGATTGGCAAACTCCTGCACATGGACACCTGTGGCCCATTTCCCGTTGCCTTTGTGAATGGACAGACCTCACACTTTCACTACATTCTCAACAATCACTCCAACTACAGGAGTACAGCTCTTCTCTCCTCCCTGCAAACAAGCTCTTGCCCACTTCAAGTGCATTGAAGCATCATGGACCCTGAAATCTGGCAACAAATTCAAAGCTGTTTGCTCGGATGGCGTGAAGAAATTTGTTGCAGACACCCTCCATGCTTACATCACTGAGAAAGGAATGGCTCACCAAACCACTGCCCCATACACTCACCAGCAGAATGGCAAGGCTGAACGTTACATCAGGACCATCAAGGATACTGCCCAAACACTCATGGCTGAATCTGGGCTCTCCATGGCTTTCCTTGGTGATGCCATCCTGACTGCTCAGTACTTACGCAATTGTCTCCCCACTTCCACTCTCCCTGCACTAATAACACCTTATGAAATCATGGAGGGCCACAAGCCTAATCTCTCCCATCTCAGAGTATGGGGTTGCTAGTGCTTTGTCCTATGGCCTCCAGAAATATGCCCTAAAGGAAGTACCTGCCGCTTTGAAGCTATATTTGTGGGCTATGACAAACATTGCTCGGGCTGGCGCATTTGCGACAAGAAGGGGAAAAACTTCTTCTCTCGGGACATTGTATTCAACGAGAATATTTGAGGTTGTCTTGGCTCTCCCCCATCCATCCCTCTCACCCATTCTTCATCATCTCCTCCCTCCTCTCAATCATCTTCACCAAATGCCAACTTTGACAACATAACTCAAACTCACCCTCCATCTACTTCTCCAATGACCTCTCACCCCCACCGCAACATTTGAGAGACTGAACTTGGTCGCCTACATACAAAGAACATCATTGCTCAAAACAAATGACTCTCTCGACTTCAATCATCACAACAAAACTGGAACGCCTTGCCCCAACAATCACTTGCTGCCATCCTTGACCTTGCATCCCTCTCTGAAGCATCTTCCTTTCTTTCCGACACTGACAATATCACTGCTCATGAAACTCAGGCCATACTGCACATACACCAACATAGGCTTCAAAACCTTTGCTCTACTTTCCAAGAAACCATTCAATCTTTCAAAACTTCCTGAGAACTTTCACAAAGCAACACATTGCCCCAACTCTGAAGTGTGGTGGGATGCCATGCAACGTGAAGTTGCCAGCCTCCATGAACAAGGGGTCTTTCAAGCCTCAACTCTGCCACCTGGTAGGAAACTAATTGGCCTCCAATGGGTCTATGCCCACAAACGCAACCCCAATGGCTCTATCATCACTGGCAAAGAGAAGGCTCAACTTTGCGTGCAGGGATTCAGCCAAAGACCTGAGGACTATGGCATGACTTATGCACCTGTTGCTAAAATGACAAGCATTCATGCTACGCTATCCTACGCCGCACTTCACGACCTTCATCTTTTTCCTTCAATGTCAAAACCCCCTTCCTGAATGCCCCCCTTTCCCATGAAGTCTATTGCAAACAGATACCTGGCTTTCCTGAAGTGGACCCATCAACTCTATATCTGCTGCTTTGCACCTTATACGGACTCAAACAGGCATCTCATGAATGGTACCAACTTCTCCGAGAAACCCTGGAGCTCTTAGGCCTTGTGTGCTGTGATGTCAATTGTGGAGTCTTTTACGGCTACTTCACGACACTGCCCCACCCCTCCATTCCAATGCCTCCAGACAACTTGTCATTATTTTTCATACTATGCATCCATGTTGACAATGGCCTCAATGCTACAAACTCTGTTGAACTTTACCTCTGGATCATTTCGGAGCTCAACAAGCACTTTGAGGTTGTCAACCAAGGTCCGGTCTCACTCTACCTTGGCATTTGCATCTACTGTGACAGGAGCACTTGCAAACTCTGGTTATCCCAGAAGGGCTTTATCAGCAACCTGCTCACCACATACAATCTGCTGGAGGCAACAGCTACACGTATACCACTTTCCCATCCACTCAACTCTTTGCCACCACCACCACCCAATTCCCTCAACAAGATCGAGGACAATGACATCAAGATCCATTACCAATGCCTGGTTGGCTCTCTCCTCTACCTCAGCCTTTGTACATGCCCCAACCTTGCATTTACTGTGATGTCCCTGGGCCAATACAATGCCTCTCCCTCACATGCACATCTTCTTGTGGCCAAAGGTGTACTTTGATACCTAATTGGCACTGATGACCTTGCCTTGGAGTATAACTTTATTGACATGGACACCAACCCATCCACACATGTCCTGCTCCCCTTTGGCTGCAGTTTTGTTGATGCTGACTGGGCCTCAGACTCCTCATCACGACAAAGTGTATCTGGATATGCCTTCTTCCTCCACTCTAGCCTAATTGCATGGTCCTCCATTTGCCAACGCACTGTCGCTCTATCCTCCACTGAATCAGAATACATGGCCATCACACACGCCATGAAGGAGGCCATCTGGATTTGCCTACTCCTCACCTCTCTTTGCTTGCCTGTTCCGAGACCATTCACTCTCTTATGTGACAACAGAGGTGCTATTGACATTGCCAAATCAGAATCAACATCCTCTCAATTAAAACACATTGACATTTGGTACCACTTCATCCGTGAACACTTTCAGCCTGGCTCCTTTGAGCCCTCCTGGGTATCTACGGACGACATGATTGCCGACATATTAATGAAATCCCTCCCTGCTGCACTACACTATAAATTCATCAAAGCTCTTGGCCTTGTGACTCACTCTTGAGCTCCCTCCACTTCTTCTCCCCAAACCCCTGCTTACATTACTGCATTCTTCCTCTCTCTCTATATTGTCGATGGGGTTGTGTTGACCATACTGGCCTCTGGTCTCCAATACTGATCACGTGTCATGCTCCCACTTATAGTTTACAATAGATTGCTCACTGCCTCAGTTGCTTTTCCACTACCTCAAAGATGCATACTGAGACAGTGAGCACCATACTACTACTGCATTCCCTTTTACTTATTACTTACTGTTACCAGTCCTTATCTGATCACTCAGGTAACACAATATAGTTGCTTTTCCACTACCTCGAAGACACATACTGAGACATCCTTATCTAATCACTCAGCATCAGACCATCTAGGCATAGCAGTCCCATCAATAGACGTGGTGGCGAGGTCAAGAAGTGAAGAGGAGTCAATGGGGCGTTGGGCAAAAAAAGGAGGGGCAGATGTAACCCAGTTGGGCAATGCGTAATATGGGGAAAGGCGTAGCTGATGGGGTGTCACTTTGGTGTGTGTTCTCGTTGGTGTTCCATGGCGTATTTAATTTCCACGGGGGGGGGAAAAGAAAGGGCGAGGCAAGTATTAAACAAGCCGTAGGCAGTTCAAAAAAAAAGTCAAATCACGTCGTCTGGCGTAAATCACTAAAGGCGGCGCAGATAGAACTGGTACGAAGCGTCGATTCAAGAGAGATACCTAAACTATTCGTTCTATCTAACTATATATATGTTTGATTGTATCATTGTCATGTGATCGTACGTATGTCGTAAGCAATGAATGTGCTTACAGAAAGTTATTATTGACCGTGGTGGTCCCGGTACTTCCAGTGATTCATTATGGCAGGAACGTCTGGACACATAGATGAGAGTAGGGGATGATATTAGGTAGGACATATTGTATGGTGAAGGTGATAGATGGAACAAAGCTCAAGGAGTAGTGTGTAGGTGCTGGGCTGTTACGAGTAAAGGAACTATTATCATCAATCGAAGTAACCAGGGCCTCAAAGCTCTTCCATTGCTATGCAAGGAGATATAGGGCCTCGGAAAGTTTACACTTGTATGCAGATGCCTTTGCCCTAGACTGGGTTTAGGTCCAAAGTTCTGCGGGAGAGATGTCTGGTGATTAAGCAAATATGATTCAGTCAGGAGCTGCTCAGAAACAAACAAACCTACCATTGCGTCAAGTGCAGTCTTCACGCTATTGTTATGGAATAGAAAAAGAATTGTACATATGAGATTTCATACCAATTACACTAAAGAAATATACAGACTACGCAGGCTGCCAGCGTACTGGTGCATCCCTAGGTGGCGGGTTTATCTTGTTTGGAATCTCCAGAAGTTTGCAAAGCGCCTCCGTTTGCGGATTTGTATAATAGGGAGCTGTGAACAGAGTTAGCCTTGTAACAACCAAAAGAGGGGCAAGTGGCTTGCGTTGCGGTGTTCCCTCCCTCATCTTTCCTGACTCCGTTGGAGTTATTGGGGGAGCCGTCTGGATAAATTTCTGGCATTCTAGTACACCCCACCCGCCGTCAAGTTTGGAGGGAACATTCTCATTGACCCACAGAAGTTCACGCTCGACCAAGGCGCGAGCATGAGTCTCGCTTGGGAAGGTGGCTTGGACGTAGGATAGAGAAAGGTTTGGATGGAAAGCGCGGGTGATGGCGAGCCAGAGGGGATCAAATGAAAGGGTTGGCTTAGTAGAGGGTGAAGCAGATTTGCTTTGGTCAAATTCGGGGGTGGGTATGTCGACCACCTGCAAGGAATCAGCTGCAAAAAAAAGAAGGAACTGTCGAAAGCGACGAACCTCGAGGAACTTGCGGTTAGGAAGGCACTTGTCGAGGGCAAGGAAATTCGTTACTGACGGCGCGACAGGTGGCGGTTGCAAAGAAGTAGCCACCTCAAGCTCTTCATCTGAAAGATTAATTTCGTCTGGATTGGCTTTTGATGCGGGATTGGAGTCTTTATTTGTTGGCTGGTCAATTGCTTCGTCGTCGTCGATCATAATCTCATCTGGATTGGCTACAGAAGGCACTGTGGTCTCGATTGTATTGCCAGCTATATCACCGTGTGGCACTGTGGCCTCGAAGCGGGTATGCATATGTGCTGCGAACCACCACTTGGGTTTCAGAGTTTTTAGGAGACCCATCAGGGGTGGTGATCCTAGGCGACCATTACTGATGTCAGTTTTGAGGTACCCTTTGTGTCGAACCAGCTTCTGTAGGTCGCCGTAATGCGCGATTGATTGAGGCCAGTCATGTGACATGAAAATGTCGGGTTGAGGGAGCTTTGCAATTCAGGTAAGGGTTCCGACGCCAATTCGAAAGCAGAGTTGAGACCCACCAGAGATAACTTGCGCACGCAGTATTCCCGAGTGTGGTAGATACTCCGTAAAGTACTTCTATCGTAGGGGAGCTTCTCGTAGTGACCTATTTTAAGGGTAAGGGAATTGTCACAGATGGATAGGAAATGACTCACCCCGATTAAAATCATGGTCTTTGTAGATACCTGACGAACCTGATATACGGAGGCCGTTGACAATGAGGCTACCTGCATGCCCAAGAAAGTAAATATTGGGTGCGAGCCAACCTCCGTGGTATCTAGAACAATAGAAGTTAATAGCGCCAATTTTCCAGCCGAACTCGGACACGCACAGCTCCCATAAATAATTCGAGGCCTCATGGTTTCCTCCTATTACAATTGTTGGAATCGGTGCTTTCCTCGCGCCAGAATAGTATCTATTCGGAAGAGCGTCAGAAGGTTTATGAAGGTAGACAAATATTCTGCTTACTTGTGAAAGTCTTTAATTTCCTTGTATTTATCAGGCGCGGACATAACCGTAAGGTCTAACCAGTTTCGCATGGCTTGAAAGTCGCCGCAAATCAGGAGGAGATCTACTTTATAGCCATTGGCCTTTTCAAGTTTGTCGATATGGCCATAGATAGCGTCCAAGTCACCGTGGCAACATCCTTGGATGGCAATCTTAATAAGGCTAATGGTGAGCAGTAAATTTGAGTTGAAAACGCGGTCGTACCTTCATGTTGCGGGAACAAGAGGATTAGGCGCGTCGATGTCACACGGACGTGACCTAGACCACCACCATGTCCACGGCGAAAGCACGGCCAACTCACGCGCGCGCTATTCTCGGGAAAGAGCTCTATGAACAGCTGCCAAACACAAAGGTTTTGCTCGTAGGTGCAGGTGGCATTGGCTGTGAACTTTGTAAACTTGTTCAATTTCAAACCGGGCAACATCTGACTGACTTCTAGTGAAAAACATCGTCTTGGTTGGCTTCGGGAAAATTACTTTGTTGGATCTGGATACCATTGATTTGTCCAATCTCAACCGCCAGTTTCTGTTCAGGAAAAAGGATGTGAAGCAAAGTAAAGCGCTGGTGAGTGTCCCCGCCCCGTGCCATGAACGCCCTAACTTTCGTTCGTTCCAAGATCGCTGCAAAAACAGCGGCGCCTTTCAATCCCAATGTCAGCCTGACGCCCATACACGGTAACATCAAGGAACCAAAATACGACATACCCTGGTTCCAGCAATTCGACATCGTCCTAAATGCTTTGGATAATCTCGGTCAGCATCTTTTGCTATGTGATCGCACTATTTCTCAACCCTTCACGATTAACAGACGCCAGGAGACACGTTAACAAAATGTGCATGGCGGCACAAGTCCCACTCGTCGAATCAGGCACCGCGGGCTACCTTGGCCAGGTCCAACCTCTACTAAAGGTGGTTTCAGCCTTTGGTGGAAAATCTTTCTCTAATTTTTTTTTCATAGGATAGTACCGAATGCTTCGACTGTATTCCCAAACCGACACCGAAAACATTTCCAGTCTGTACAATCCGTTCAACGCCGAGTCAGCCTATACACTGTATTGTCTGGAGTAAAAGCTATCTCTTAGGGTACGTGACATCGTTTCAGCACTTCATTTTCTCATACCGCTCCAGCCAACTGTTTGGTGAAGATGAGGATGCGAGTGGAGAGCTCGATGAAGCAGAGCAACAGGGAGAAAATGGTACCGCCCTTTCGTTTTGGGTGATCTCACGCATTCACCGCTACGCACAGCGCAGGAAATTGCCACACTACGTAAAGAAGCCCAGGCGTTCAACAGTGTGCACACAGCTCTCCGCTCGACTGACCCCGAAATCAACCGCGATGCTGCCAAACTCGCCTTCCAGAAGGTGGGTGCTGGCTTCTATGACGCCCCATCGGAACTGACCTGTACTCTCAGGTCTTCGACGCGGATATAAAAAACCTCCTGGTCATGGCCGACATGTGGAAGTCCCGTGCCCCGCCTGTGCCTCTGGATTTCGACGCTATTTTGGACGGAAGTTTCGTACTTCGGGGCGAGGTGTATCCGCAGACTGGCAGCATTGGTGCGGATTCTGCACCTGGCGTGAACGGCAATGAACATGCGGCCCCAAATGGCGCTGGTTTGAAAGATCAGCGGGCGTTGTCGCTACGAGACAGTCTCGAACTATTTGTTCATAGGTGACTAGATGATATCCTCGGCTCCTTGCATTTTGCTGACCCTCATATAGCACGAATCGATTGGCAGCCCGTCTACAAAGCGGCAACGAAGCAACAATTTCCTTTGATAAAGATGACGAAGACACCCTCGATTTTGTTACGGCTGCATCGAACTTGCGATCAGCGGCATACGGTATCGGGAGACAGACCCGCTGGGAGGTCAAAGGTATATCTTTCTTTTCTCCATTCCTTTCACTGTAGTTAAAGGCATACGCAGAAATGGCTGGTAACATCATCCCGGCTATCGCTACTACAAATGCTATCGTGTCGGGCCTTATTGTACTACAAGCCCTGCATATGCTGCGCCGTTCCTACTCCGCCATGCGCAACGTCCACCTGCAGTACAAACCAGCAGTGCCTCTGAGCACCATTACGCTCTCGAAGCCGAACCCAGAGTGTGGTGTGTGCCGGGACACGTACACTCTTGTACGGTGCGATCCGAGCCGCACGATGCTGGGTGACATCGTCCGAGGGGTCCTCGACGCGAACGGCGAGCGGGAGGTTAGCGTGTATGAGGATAAGAGGGTTCTGAGCGACCCGGATTGGGACGATAATCTTGAGCGCACATTGGAGAGCCTGAATGTTTCCCGGGGGAAGTTTTTGACTATTGTGGATGAAGAGGGTGAATGGGGGACGATATCGGTTGGCCTTAGCGTGTTGCCGTGAGTGTTTTGGTATTCCTCTGTCTCCTGGTTTGGTTGCTCATCTATCCGAAGTCCCGACCACCCTCCCAATGCCCCGGCGTACATCTTGCCTTCCCCACTTCCCCAGCCGCTCAGGAAAGAAAAGGTGCTGTCGCCACCAACGCCTGCAACTCCGCCGCGCACGTCGACGAAGCGCGCGCTGCCGATTGATATCGACAGCGATATCATTGATCTGGCCCCGACACCAAAACGTCCGAAGCCCACAGTTGTCCGGGGTGAGGAGAGCCCGAGCAAGCGACGCAGGCTGGATGAGGACGGGTTGCTTTTGATGGATGGACCTGGGGCACTCCTCGACGATGTCATTGTTATTGACTGAGCTTGCGTTGCGGGTGACTATCCAATACTTGAACCTTTTGGTGTAATTTTTGTCGGGAGGAATGTGCTCTCGACGAAGCAATTATAATTGTACAATACGAATTAATATTGTGGATACATATGTCGATCACCCTTGGCCAGCGGGACATGGGGACTGTATAGTAACCTGCAGATAGGGCTCATCAAGTACTCGCAAAGGCACGTTGACACCAGACAGATCCAAATTCTCTTCCTCCATGCTGCATACGTCCCTGCGACACTCATTCGTTCATTCGGCGTGCGGTGTACCTCAAGGTGCCGACTGGAAACGGGAGCCCTCGTGGTGTGGGCCTTCCTGAGTCGAGGTACGTCGTCCATACCTCGAATAGTAGTACTGCAAATGCGACGGTTATGCCTCCAGACTGTAGGTATTCTTTTCCAGCTGATGATAATGCAAAATCTTAACATTACAAGTATCGTATACAACAGGTTGAGACATACCTCAGCCTCAAGTTCCTTTCTAACGCGGTACTCCTCGTCAGCCTTGATGACCAGATGATGGTCGTCCAGGTCCTCGATGATGAAGCTGTCCTTCTCGTTCATAGTCAACAGAATCTGCTTCACTGCAGGATCACTGCCGTGTATCATGTCAGTCGATTTGTGATACAGATTAATGATGGCACAGACCAGGTAAAAAGGACACCTGTGAAAAGTCATGAGAGATTTCGAGCGTGTATTGTACAGCGGCGACGAACCTTTGATTGCTCTCATCACCACCACAGCGAGCTTCTAGCTTCAGTGAGTTGAAGTGACGGTTGAGCGCTGAGCACCTGTGCGAATATGGTATTGATTGACATCAGAATTTATGCTAGCCCAGGTTGGGCATCTTCGTCTTTTGCCTTCGCGTACCCTGCACATCCACCGCCCCTTCCCGATATACAGGATGCATACCACAACGTACGTTCATTCAGTCATGTTGTTGCATTGATAGCTAAAGAAAGAATGTCTTCAACCCCTGTATCCTCATTTCGAACTGTTCATTTCGACAACACAGTGCTGGTGAATTATTCCATTTCTTATAGGTATTTTCAATATCTGATATCGCGTAAAAGCAGCATTGAGCGTGATCGAGGCCTCCAAGAGGCTTGCAGCCTACACAGCGGTAGACCAACACATAAAACCAGAACACACGGTGAGTTGGCCCTCACCCCTTTTCCGCACCATAAAATCTGAAAGCATTCTAAGATAATCGGTATCGGATCTGGTGCGTAGCGTGTCTCGGCGCCACATGCCATTGACTGAAGGACGAGTCCGATTATAGGTTCCACCGTGCCCTACGTTGTCGACAGGATAGTGCAACAGGGAGCCGAAGCCAACAAGGGCCGTATCTTTGTTCCCACTGGTACTTCGCCGCACGTTTTGAGTTAGCTCACATCGCTGATGTTGATCAGGTTTCCAGTCCAAGGAACTCATCCTCACCGCTGGCCTTACCCTCGGAGACGTGGACCAGATCGCGACCATTGATGTCACTATCGATGGTGCGGACGAGTGAGCCGATTCACCCAGTATTGGCTCAACGGATATCTGAGTCTTTTAGGGTGGACAAGGACCTCAACTGCATCAAGGGTGGAGGTGCATGCCATCTGCGCGAAAAAGTCATCGCTGAGGCCGCATCGACGTATGCATAATTTTATAGACTGTGTCCCAAAATCCCACTTAATTAACGACAGGTTCGTCGTTGTTGCCGACTACCGCAAAAACTCGGAATTTTTGGGCACGAACGTGCGTTATTCTCCCTGTATTTTGCGACTCTTATCCGTGCTCAACGTTAGATATAGTGGGCCCCAGGTGTACCAGTAGAAGTTGTGCCCTTTGCATATGCGAAGGTGCTGCGAGACCTCAAGGCACTCGGGTCCTCGAGCGCAGCTCTCCGAATGGCTGTGAAGAAAGGTGGGTTTCTTATCGGCACAATGTCTGATCCATCCTTATTCCTTTCTTCTTGTAGCTGGTCCCGTGGTCACGGACAACGGGAACTTTGTCATTGATGCACCCTTTGAGAGACAGGACTTCCTCGACCCTGCTGCTGTGAAGCCGCCTCCTCGTCTCGTGAAAGCTGAAGCTGACAACTATGGAATAGGTGCTGACGAAGATCAAGCTGCTCACTGGTGTCGTTGAGGTTGGCTTGTTCTGCAATATCGTCAAGGCAGCGTACTTCGGTAACGCGGTATGTACGGTCAACCTTCCGTTGAAACGATGCTAACCCCTCTTCTTTAGGATGGTAGCGTTACGATCAGAAAAGAAGATGGAACAGTGGAGGATCTCGCACCCCCTTGCTAGTAGAGGCGCGATCTCCTTCCTCTAGGACTTAGCATGAGATCTCACGGCTATATACTAACTTTTGGATCAGAGCAGTTAGAATAGAAACTACCATACGATTACTTAATGCACATGGTACGTTCTGGATCCTGGGCTACACTGGGGAAGTCCTTCATTGAGGATAGTGATATTGAATAAATGAAAGATGCAGTGCACGCATGCGGCGTGGTACAAATCTGAGGAGCCTTCCGCTAACATCGTACTGAGCGGCACACCACGGAAGCGTCAGCATAAACGGGCAAGTATGATTGGCTGATTATTTGGCACAAGCTTTCACGTGCAATAAGGCATAAATTTGTTTGATGTCAGGTCCGAAAATCTCCATCAACTTACTCTTCACCTCTACTGCTCGTCGTCGTCGTCGTCGACGATGCTAAATCCCTCCAGCAGGAGCGCAGACATCATGCGTGGGCTGCAGCGCCTCACTGCAGGCATGAGTACTGTCGTACCCCGCATCGGTGACACCAAAGTGTCCATGTCCCTACTTGAGAAGGGCGCGTACATTAACTATCAGCGCATTGAGGACAACCTTGCTGTTGTCCGTCAGAGGTCAGCACACTGCAGTTGAGATTCTTTAAGCCTTTCTGATAGGTTTGCAGACTTAACCGACCCCTGACATTGTCGGAAAAGATTCTTTATGGCCATTTGGACGACCCTCATGGCCAGGACATTGAGCGTGGTGTTAGCTACCTCAAGCTCCGTCCTGACGTGAGTTCGAATCTAATAAGTTATCCATGTGTTACTGAGTTTCTTTGCAGCGAGTTGCTTGCCAGGATGCTACTGCGCAGGTGAGTGCTTTTGACGAGAGCACACATGCATCATACTGACACATTTGGTAGATGGCGCTTCTTCAATTCATGTCGGCCGGCATGGACACTGCCGCTGTTCCAACCACCGTTCACTGTGACCATCTTATTGAGGCTCAGGTCGGCGGTGTCAAGGACTTGGCTCGCGCTATTGAAATTAACAAGGAAGTCTACGATTTCTTGGCGACCGCTACCGCAAAGGTCAATACATCCGCTATTGTTCCCTTTCTAAGACCATAACATTCTGCATTCCAGTACGGTCTCGGTTTCTGGAAACCCGGTTCTGGTATCATTCATCAAATCCTTCTGGAGAATTATGCTTTCCCTGGTGGATTGATGATTGGCACGGACTCGCACACACCTAATGCCGGTGGTCTTGGCATGATTGCTTGCGGTGTTGGTGGAGCGGATGCGGTCGACGTCATGGCGAACATTCCCTGGGAACTCAAGTGCCCCAAAGTCATTGGCGTTAACCTCACCGGAAAGATTGGCGGATGGACGACTCCCAAGGGTAAGTAGATTTCCGAGTTGCCTGGCATGCCGCCTACTCATCTTCCGTAGATGTTATTCTCAAAGTTGCTGGTATTCTCACCGTCAAGGGAGGAACTGGTGCCATTGTCGAGTACAAGGGCCCCGGTGTCGAGTCCCTGTCTTGCACTGGTATGGCTACTATCTGCAACATGGGCGCTGAAATTGGCGCGACAACTTCGCTCTTCCCCTGGAACAACCGTATGGCCGACTACCTTAACGCGACCAAGCGCCCGGAAATCGCCAAATACGCCGAGAGCTTCAAACACAACCTCGCTGCTGACCAGGATGCCGAGTACGACAACCACATCGAAATCGTACGTCCCTTCGCTTTCGTGGCCGAATAAAATTACTAAATCATAACAGAATCTTTCTGAGCTTGAACCCCACATCAACGGACCCTTCACACCTGATCTTGCCACTCCCATCTCCAAGTTTGCTGAGGAGGCCAAGAAGAACGGCTGGCCTGAGGAACTCAAGGTTGCACTTATTGGCTCTTGCACCAACTCTTCGTATGAGGACATGTCTCGCTCTGCATCTATCGCTAAAGAAGCTGCTTCTCACGGCCTCGACGTGAAGAGCAAGTTCACTATCACCCCCGGTTCTGAGCAGGTCCGTGCCACCATTGAGCGTGACGGTCAAATCGGTGCTTTCGAGAATGTTGGTGGTGTCGTCCTTGCTAACGCTTGCGGACCTTGTATCGGTCAATGGGACAGGAAGGATGTTGAGAAGGGTGTTGCCAACTCCAGTACGTGCTGTCTGGCTGTGCTTGCCTATTGTTATCTGACCGCACCTCAGTCATCACCTCCTACAACCGTAACTTCACCGGCCGTAACGATGCTAACCCCGCGACCCATGCCTTCGTCGCCTCTCCCGATATCGTCACCGCTATGGCTTTTGCTGGTCGCCTCTCGTTCAACCCCCTCACCGACTCCTTGACTGGTGCCGATGGCGAGAAATTCAAGTTTTCTGATCCTACTGGCGCTGAGCTTCCTCCCCGCGGCTACGACCCTGGCCAGGACACCTTCCAGCCCCCTCCCCAGGACCGTGCCAGTGTTTCCGTCGCCGTCAACCCTGAGTCCGACCGCCTCCAGCTTCTCCAACCCTTCAAACCCTGGGACGGTAAGACCCCCGAAGATCTCCCCATCCTCATCAAAGTCCATGGCAAATGCAGTAAGTGTTACTGTCACTTGTATGATACTTTGTGAGATTAACGCACGGTGTGCAGCTACCGATCACATCTCTGCTGGTGGCCCCTGGTTGAAGTACCGTGGACATCTCCAGAACATATCCCGTACGTAATCGACCTCATCATACCTCCATCCCACTCTTATATTTTATCTTCTCCAGAGAACTGCCTCATTGGTGCTATCAACTCTGAGAACCTCGAAGCTAACAAGGTCAAGAACCAGATCACCGGCCAATTCGCTGGTGTTCCTCAGGTCGCTGCCGAGTACCGTGATAATGGCATCAAGTGGGTTGTCATCGGTGATCACAACTACGGTGAAGGTTCCTCCCGCGAGCACGCCGCCCTTGAGCCCCGCTACCTCGGTGGCCTCGCAATCATCGTCCGCTCCTTCGCCCGTATTCACGAGACCAACTTAAAGAAGCAGGGCATGCTCGCGCTTACCTTCGCTGACCCGGCCGACTACGACAAGGTCAGCCCCTCGGATAAGGTTTCTATCCTTGGCTTGGAGAGCTTTGCGCCTGGGAAGAACCTCACCCTCAGATTGAGGAAGGAGGATGGCTCTTCCGAGGACATCTCCCTCGCGCACTCGTTCAACGAGGGCCAGATCGAATGGTTCAAGGCTGGTTCGGCTCTTAACCTCGTGTGTACCTTCTCACCTTGTAGATCTTCCTCCCCTAACTTGTGCTGAACATAGATGGCCGCCAAAGCCAAAGCCCGCGCATAAATAATAGGTGCCCTGCCCCCTGTACTCTTGAAGTGCGACGCAACGCACGAGTTCTCACTCGATACTTGAATAGCACGCCGGAGGATCTGGACAAGAGTTTGCGTTAGTTTTCTTAATTTCTCACTATGGATTCATTTATTCCATCGCCTGATTTGTACGACAATTATCTCTTGTTCCCTTAATGAGCGCACAAAAGTAACGAGTTGACAGACTTTCGACTGTTGTTCAGAGATAAAATGGCATGTGGAAGACTTGGCACAGATGCCTGGAAGGAGGGTGCCTGTAAATCCCTTATATAGGTGGTAAACATTGCGGTACTTGATTTCCTTGTGTGCTTGTTATTAGATCTTGTAGTGTTCATCCATCATGATGCAAGCACTCAGGGGCACAGTGCTTATGAATGTCTTGTTAGGTATGAGTTAGCAGGTCAAAGTCTGCTAAAAACACGTACTCACTGACAACTTCCCAGGCAACCACTTCAGTCTTCATCTACGAAAAAGTCGTTACCTTAAATACCCTATCCCTAGTAATAAAATGTTTACCAGATAATAAATTACTCACCAGGCAGATGTTTCGCCAGGGCTTGCATTATATGGGACTGATTCAAGGTAAGGGAAAGGGCCTGGCAGATGTACCATTTATAGAAGGTATTTGTACCTGCGCGATTTCTCAGGTGACGTCTTGCAAAGGCCATACCTGGCCACACCTGGCTAATCCCTAGCGAGAAAAGAACCCCACCTGTTTACTTATGATTTCATTTAATGTTTGAATCGTCGTACAAAATATCATCCATTTCAGAAAATTAATACACAAATCAGTACTATTAAGTAACGACTGGCAAAGCAAGTACAAGAAAAAACCTCTCAGTGTGCTCTTCTGTTTGTCGCATCCTTCAGGTATCGGCAAGTCGAGGATCCATCCCCACATTTGTTGACTCAATGACTGTTGGCTTCACTGAGGTCGCAATGATGAGAGTGATTGTTTGGCAGACGATGATGAGACCCGCCCTAATACAGGCATGTATTCATTACAAAAACCCCCTTTGAATTCCTAATGACCGACTCCGTCAATCAATAACCCAAGCAATACACCCCCGCTATCCCTCAATATTCAATAGCTCTGCTAGCGCCATTACAAGATTACTAGGCGACCATCAACAACTTCAATACCCCTTCACCTTAGCCTACAAGCAGCTCATCATTAATTCCTTCACCTCACTGCCAATCTTCATTCATTTCCCCCTATCCGAAATCATTACATTGGCATCAACGACGTCCATTGGCATCACAATTAAAGTCATTAAATGTTCGTTGGTATCTCGCCCCTATCTACTATTGGATCTCAATACCCAAGTCCCTGATATTCACCAAATTACTCGCACAGTCAGTAACCGATTGGCTAAACACTATAAGCCGCCGGTAATTATTTCAGACTTTTATCATCATTTGTCGTCATTATCACGCTTACCCTTCTTTACTTATCTTACAGTTAACTATTTGTTAGGGGCTCAGTACCCTCGCTAATGGTTGATCAGCCTTCTCGATTATTGACCTCATCATTTTGCTTATTAAACTCACTTTGCTTATCACTCTTTTTCTTAGTTATGCCGCGTTGTGGTGACTTTTGCCACTCACACGGTGGTGCTTACCTTACAAATCTCACAAACTTCCCCTTATCTCTGACTACAATCTACTTACCACACTGTTACAGCTTCGGCTTATTGGACTGCTTCAAACATATTTAAACTATACTTTACCTTTAGTACAAACCACAATAACACACCACAGGCTCATGCACATGAGTCTCCATTGTCACCCTTTTTGAAACTCTTTCTAAGTGAAGTCACGACAACTTCAAAATCTCTCTACTCTCTTATTGCTCTCAAGGACTCCGTCAGTCCTATATCTCTCTATCACTAGTAACCGTCACTAGCATCAAGTAACACATCTTACTTATTCTATCATTTTAACTGATACTTTTGAAATTATCTTTCAGAGTTTGATCAGTACGCTTTTGAAACCGTCTCAAAATCCCGCCCTCAATCCAAAATCACGTCCAAAATCACTCACCATCACCTTTCCATTGACCCCTCTCGACACCTCCCCTTTCAAAATCACTCTCAAAATCCTAGCAGTTACTCTGCATTGCATCTTTTGTGTTAGCTCTCGAAACCTTTAGGACAACCGATCCATTTTGAAACCTCACTCTATTGGAAAAGCAAACTATAACAAAACCCTGAGCACAAATTGCACTTATTAACCTGCCCACTTATTCTATAAGGTTTCTACAAAGGACCTGAAACATCATCTTTTCATTATCCTCAGGCGTTAGCCCACGCAGTCACCAACCCACATTGCAGCTACCACTACACTTTTATTGAACACTACTCAGTTTCAGTATCAACCTTTTGACCGCCTGCTACTAGTCTAAGCCGTGTGCCTTGTCATCATCTGGAGCCCACCGCGAGGGGTTTCTAGATTCCTTTTCCATCACTATCCAACATTCCTTACTAGACTTGCTCAAAAAGGGTCACTACACCACAGCACTCTAGGACTCCGTCACCAGTCCAAACACTACTGACTCATATCAATAACCCATCTATTGACCCATCTCTCAAAGTCAATACCCCCAAACAACTCTTACCTAGAGACTATCCATTTTGACTCAATTGCAAAATCACTGCAGCCAAAAACCTACCAGCTGATAATATCTATCCAGCTTTCAGAGCAGAGTCACCTCGACCATCAGCAAGCCTATTAGACATTCAACAACCCAAAATTCACTCTCCTAAAATATCGGTGATGAGACCCGCCCTAATACAGGCGTGTAATCATTACAAAAACCCCCTTCAAATTCCTAATGGTCGACGCCGTCACTCAATAACTCGGTCAATACACCCTTGCTGCCTATCAAGACTCAATAAACTCTATGGGCGTCACTACAAGATTACTAGTCAATCACCAACAACTTCGGTACCCCTAACTCCCTAGCCTATAGTGGCTCATCATTATTTCCCTCGCTACGCTGCCGAAATCCCTTCCTTCATTCCCCGAAATCGTTACCTTGGTGATATCCGAAGACCATTAACACGTTCGTGGACCCCTGACCCCTATCAACTATCGGCTCTCAATACCCAAGGCCGAAAGTCACCGAAATCCCCGCGCAGTCAATAACCGA
>JAFLHD010008986.1:0-20871 GCA_018856295.1 Blastosporella zonata
AACATTATGTGCTCGATAATACTGGAAAGCTGAAGGAACCCAAGGATATTGATTGGACCAATGATCCTGATATCGATGTGGATGATGCAGCAGCACTTGCAGCGTAACACGTAGAAATATAGATAAGCTACTGTAGTCACATTGTTTTACTTGTCTGTACACCGTAAATTGCCGTATACGGCCGTACTACACACCGTCCCGTCCCGTCAGCACTCAATTATACTTGATACGGTTACGGTTTACGGTCAGCCGTAACCGTAAAGTCACCGTAATCTTACGGCCGTATACCGTATACGGTACGGTGTGCACCCCTAACTACAACCCCCCCAAAATTCCACAACACTAGTATACCACACTTTTGCAAATTTAGTGATGACTTTGAAAGCTTGACGGTTGTTGTCAGGCTTGTGTTGGGTACAGAAAATCAGCGATCGACAAGGTCACTATAAGTATTTCTAATACCTTACAGGATCGTAATTCCCGGTGGTGGTGATGTAAGTTACATAGACGTTAGATTTGGCACATGCATTAGTACATACATATCATACCCATTGTAAAACCCATCTGATATAGTGGTAGCTCCCTACCGCATTGGCGGTATATACTCCCTTTGAACTTGCCCAGATACTGCTGGCGCCGTCTGCCTCGCGATTTGCTTGAGGACGGCATCAAGTCCCTCCAAACGCCCCTCGATTCGCCGCTCAAGCCCTCTCAGACGTTCAGTCACCTGTGCCTCCAAGGATGCAAATCGTTCATTCTCTCTGGCTTCGAGCGCGAGAAACTGCTCCGCGAGCCTCTCCTCCAGCGCGTGCAGACGCCGCTCGAACTCGATATTTCGGTCGTCGCTTGAGGATGCATCGCCTGGGAGCGTCGCATTGCTGATATACACGAGAGCATGAGCCCTGTTCTCTGGGACACCTGGGGTAGGTTCAGTATCGCAATCGGTGCATATGAAAATGTCTTTGTATGAGCCGGAAGGAAGTGGTAAATGGGAGGAATACGTTGAGTTGGAAGGGACTGCCACGCATACCCAGCATGGCAGAAAAATATCTTTCCGACAGAAGGCGCAGCACGGACGGGAAGATGCAATGTTGGGAATACCAGAAGAATGTTGCAGAGCGGTCCCAGGGTCGAGCGAGCGGAAAATTATCTTGGTTCTCTCGAGCGTGGTGCGTGCAGTGCCCACGATACCCGCAATATGGTAGTCATGCAGAGTCCGTTGCACCTTGAGAACGGCATGGCCCAGGTCATGTGTGAAACCCCGTCTTGTCGGGGTTTTACCCACGCATGATATACATAGGTCGATGTTATCGGAGAGGTCGTCAGACATACACTCTATGCATAGAATGCGGGATTTGGTGATTTGGCGGTCGCATCCATCACATCCCCATGTGCTAAAAAGATGTCAGCATTTTTGTAAGTAAGACTATACAAATGCGACACATACGGATGCCATGGAAGCTTTTGAATCTCAAAATCCGACAGTGCCTGATAGAAGCGTGCTTCTGAAGGGTCGAGCTCGTGTCGAAGATACTCCAATACTCCTTTTTCGACCTGCGTCAAGGGTTCCTGTGGAGTCAAGCCCTGCTGCACGATGAGGTCTCGCGTGGTGAGTTCAACGTATTGTTTGCGCTTTCTAAATCTGGCTTCGAAGAATCGACGAGACCAGATCATTGCCTGGGCTTGATGGAGGGCAGAAGAACACGCGAATGCCCAACGCGATCGAGCTGGATCTTCCCTGAACTGCTGCGGAGTGTACTTATACCGAAGAAGGCTAGGCGGCGTTCGCGTGAGTGCAAAGGGCTCATCCCCATCGTCTGGGCCTCCATCCCGCCTTGTTGCCTGCCATTGTGCACTGATGGTGTTAGAAGCCCTGTCTAATCGCCCAGTACACGTGCGCGATGTCCCGTCATCCTCGTCATCGACAATGAAGCTGAAGTCCAAGAACTTCTCGTGAGATCGAGCCAAGCCCATAAATCCGAATGCACTCGCAAAGTCCTCCCCTTTGCCAACGATCTTGGGTTGAGAGGCAAGACGAATTGATAGACGAAGGATGCACTGCACCCATTCGTCCCCGAATCGGCGTCGATAATGTCCTGTCCAGGTTCCCTCGATTTGGGTGTACTCTGAGATGACGCGGCTCGTTGTTTCAAATTCATAATAGTCGGTGACGGAATAACCATCCTGGATGCCGTATTTCAGAATGTCATTGGGAATACCCTCAGCAAGGCTTTGAGCATCGGCGTTGGATGAAGTCGAGTGGGGCTCCCCTGTTGGATCCGTCCAGGTAGCGAACGAATTATCTGCTGGTTTCCTTTTTATGTCTCCGTATGAAAGCTGATACTGTTGCAAGTGTCAGATGAGTTGTTCGAGAGACTCAAATAAGCAGAGAGATATCACGTACGATCCCAAAGGCAAAGTTACCTAAACGAGCCTGGACATCAAGATTTGTTTGCTTGAAGATAGCTGGCACAGTACATGTTAGTATGGACGAAACAAAGGTGTATGTGCTCATACCTTCAAGGTTCTCAATGCGATGGTCAACAGCCAACAGGATAGAAACTAGCGATTCATTGAGAGTAACAAATTCCTCCACATCTATGACATGTTTGCAAGCGAGCCTCATAACTTTTAGATGCCGTCTCAGCAGGAGATAGATGAGAGGGAAAATATACTGTGATGCGTCAGATTGTGCTATCAGGCAAGGGAGATAGGTTGATTATACTCACGCGTTCTATTCGTCCAGCACCCGTGATTAAAGATACTGTGGCAGGCGTATCGAGCTCGTAGGCAACGTCGCGCAGATTGGCGTCGAGTCGCTCCTCTTCATACCTCTCATACGCTTCCGTCATCCTGGACAAATCAGGATCGGAAAGGATCTTGGAGCTAACGGATCGCGTTGATCGCAGGAGGAGCTCAATACGCCAGAAGGACGGATGAAAGAGATACTCGTCGACCGCTCTTCGGTTCGAAGGTAAAACGTACTCCAAGATCTGGAACATTGTTTGAACCAATTCATAGATCTGCTCCTTGTAGTGAGTCATGCTTGATTGCCATCCTATTCATGATAGTGAGAAGAGTCGTTTGTCCCTAAAAGAGAGGTGATCGTACCAGCAGCCCAATAGGCTATCCAATGCGGTAAACTGTAGTTTGGACCAATCAGTCTATAGGCCTGACGAAATACAGATGCTCACGTACCTCCAGTTTTCAGGCCTTTCAGCGACGAAAGTATTGACTTCTTTGACACTGATGAAGCCAGTGCCGTCATCGTCTACTGCTTCGAGGATAGACTGAACGTATGCTGCGTTAATGTACGTGAGTGCCCATCGGTCGTCATGCCTTTTGAGAAAGCTGCTTCTAGTCGGGGTTTCAGGTGAGGGAAGGCCGGAAATATGCGACGCTTGAGGGGATTCGGTTGAACTGAGCTGGTCAGAATAGTAATCGTGGAGAGCGAGCACAAAGTGCCGGGCTTTGACGCTGCCTTTCCAGCCCTAACAAAAGTGCGACATAAGTTCAGCCACACAGTCAGCGCACACTCTAAAAAAAGCGCACCATATCCTTCCAAACCGTCTGCATATCCTGGGCCAAAGTCAATCGCGGATAAATCAACGAAGAAAATATCACTTACAGGATCCGTTATTCGGTCATGCGCACCTGACAACACCGTGTTAATGATGTAGTCAGCCTCGTCTTGTACGATCTCCGAGAGCTGCTTGCTCTGTATATCAAGTTTCCTTTCAAACAAAACCATGTTCCTCGTCAACACTTCGTCGATATCCTCCTGTAACTCCTTCAGAAGCCTTTTCCTTAATTCGTGGAGCCCATTCGAACGCCTCCCGGCGTCCCGACCCGAAAACCTCGAAAGGGACTCCCCGCTTTTTGACAGAAGCTCCTCCAGAAGCACCTCGTCAGATATACACGCCTTTGCACCCCCATGGGCTTCAATAAACTTCTGGATGTCTCGTTCGCGTGGCGTGTCTAGTTTTCGGAAAAGAAGGAGCATGTCAAGCTTCTGGTCGATGATCTGCAGCTGATTGCCTTGGTAATCCAGTTTGTCGTTGGCAGAATCTA
This sequence comes from Blastosporella zonata, assembly GCA_018856295.1. Classification (NCBI taxonomy): domain Eukaryota; kingdom Fungi; phylum Basidiomycota; class Agaricomycetes; order Agaricales; family Lyophyllaceae; genus Blastosporella; species Blastosporella zonata. The sequence goes on from JAFLHD010008986.1 coordinate 4,072, forward strand.
TTCCGAGGGAGGTATGCACTTTCAGTAAGAGTTCCAGCGCACTGCGGTGCTCCATAAAAGTCGTCACAAAGCTGGACAGCCGATTCTCATATACGCTGGCTTTGACGTTCTTCGCTGGATGACGAGCATGGTTGTTAGCACAGGAGGAGTAACACAATGATTGGAGAGGCTAACCGAGAAATCCTTTTTTGAGGTACGCATCGCAAGCTGAACCACATGCTTTAATGTCTTTGGCTATCTGGTGCACGAGCTCCTCAAGGCGTTCCGCGACAGTCAGTCCATCCGGCCCTTCGCTCGAGCTAGGCACATGGCGCAGTCTGAACAGAGATTGAGGCTGTTAGCAGCTTTTGAGGAAGGATATTTATACGCACTCAAAGAACACCTTCATCAACTCTTGCATCTGCACTTTCACGGCGAGGGCCTTCCGGTCGTTATCACGTCGCGTCAGGTCCAAAGCCACGACAAGAGCAAATGCTCCAACTGCATCTGTAAGCACTTCAGTCCCATTGGACACTCGAGGAATAGACAGGCTGATGCAGACCTTCGATAAACGGGTGGACGTGGCCCAATGCTGTCAGACCTTTGATGATCGTTCTGGCAGAGTCGGAGAATCCATTTAACGAGTCCTCGATACTCTTCATATCCAGGCCTATGTCTGCAATGTTCATCGACTTCGAACCAAAAGTGTCCTGATGTGCATCGAAGAAGTCTTTGATAAAGTCGCGTGGATCGGTAATATGGACAGCATCCTCCGCCCTGCCTACAAGCGTAAGGAAGGTTCAGATAGACAGATGTGCTGAGCGAGCGCTAGACGTACCGATTGCGCTGATGTTGGGGCGGTATTGCACTCCGTAAGTTCCATCAGTTGCGGTATCGTCCCGGGGATTAGTGGTGCTGGTAGTACTAGTAGAGTCCCTGTGTCTGTGACCAAAAGATTTTTTGCCAAGCCATGAAGACCTCATTGCGAGGTTGATGTGAGTGTGGGCGTCTTTTGAATTCCCCCACTTTCGATGATATAAATCCTGGTTAAAAGAAAGTTGAAACCCTTCAACCGCAACGTCGTCAACTTCGAAAGGTGGCTCATATCGGGAATTATGCGTATATATAGCTTGAAACGCCCAGAATGGAAGAAGATTGATAGACAGGGGTAAATGAGCACTGACAGGGGTCGTAATTAAGCACTTCTCCGTACATGGAAAGGGACGTCGTGATATAGTACTTACAAGGCATATCTCTTGAGTCATGAACATGGGGCGTAGTCCCAAATGCAGTCTGCTAGATCTAGTAAATCGGACTCAGAAATAAATTACTCGAGGGACATCTGGCCGACCTCTGCATCAGCTCTGCACCTCGTAACTCCTCGGTTGACATAACTGAAACACCAGAATAGAACGACAGCCCCACATGACCGAGTCACAAATGGCCAGGAGAAGTACGGCCAAAGGAGCGAATAGCGTATATTTTTAAGCCCTTAGCGTAGCGCTTAGCCTTGCTTGGGATGCACGCGCGATAAGCACAATAACTTAGCCTGGGGGACAATAATTACAAATTTAGTTCAGGGGGTCAATGCGTTCAAGACGCAAAAAAATGCTCTTGACTAGCTAGGCCTGGACTCCTGAGGCCTGAGGCCCAAGGGCCCGACGTGTAACAACAAGCCCCTTCGAAAACCAGTCAACTGCTTGTTGTTTTGAATTCACCTTAGCCGCAACAAGATACTGATTTCAGCGTCTGGCAAGCAGTCGTAAACATTTCCTCTTGAACGGTTTTCCTAGTTGTAGAAGCCGAAGCGAAAATTATTGATATCAATGGCCATTCCCCCTCCTGGAGGTTGTGGAACGCATCACTCCGATTCCCTGACTTGATATACATAAACGGAAGACTCGATATAAACGGAAGACTTGATATAAGCGGTAGCTTCAAGTGTGTACGCATGTGGAGTTCAACAGCGCAACTACGTACATCCATATTCAGATTAGTAACGAGCGTGAAAGGCGTGTCAATAGTATAAATAACTTATCTTGTGACACTTGGGCCCTTTCCGCCACTTCCTTTGGTCTTTGTACCTGCGGAATTCACATTCGGAGCACCTCCAAGACCAACGGGGCGCCCGATAGTCGACAATCTTCCTACGTTGGATTTCATCCATTGGGAGACTGAAAAGGACCGTTCACGGCCTCGTGTTGAAGTTGCACGACCTGGCCTGATACATATCTCATGTAAGTAAATTATTTCTTTTAAGAACCTGGTCCTAACTGGTACCCACACTGAACCTGCAGCTGGCGATCGTGTTGTAGAGGTCGTCGGTTGGCTTTACGCATTGATGAGATCCCACGTTCTATGCTTTAAGGGAACGGGAGGTGACTAAACTTGTTGCTTTGCTTCTGGCCATGAGTCGAAAGACGTTTACGTGTCGCATTTACCATGCGTCTTCGTGTGCTGCCTCAATGGAAGAAGCCTGGGTAGCGAAGATTGACAAACTCACCTTACAGGCTGTGGGAATCCAACTTTACCGGTGTTTTCTGGCCTATCACTAGCATTCGAAGACTTCCCTTCGGGGGCACTTTCGGATGCCATTACAATGAAGAGGGAAACCAGAGGGAAACCCACATTTGTTCGTCGGTCTTTGTAACACGCATACACAGGCACATAAAGCACCTCTTTTAGCGCCAAGCTTGACAGAAGTGCTATTCTTGTCGATGTAAGTATTGTTCTTTTTGAGTATGTATTAGATGGGAGCACTTGGAATTTGACAGGCACACTCGCATTAGTCCCACGTTTATAGTAGACCATTATGACAGATTCTGACTCAGGGTGACATGCGTTGTGAGATTCGAGCTACTAAACGAGCGTTTTCAAAATCGATTCAGAGGAGGGTTATGAGACTATATTCGATCTTGGATGCCACACGTTGTATCCAAACTATCACTGACTGTAGAATTCTTTGTAGAACGGTAGGAGAACCTAGATTTGCCACCAAGGACTTGAGCACTCCGAGAAGTCCGACGATTGCGCGGCACGAGAACGATTACATGGGCATTCCTATAAGCTCAATCTAGATGGGGTCTTGAGCACTTGAGGGCTGGGCCCTGTGGTGCGCAGAGGTTGGTAAAGTTTATCGTGCTGTGCGTCAAGCAGATCAGCACATGCTTGTGGGAGTTGATGCAAACTCATCGCTCAAGTTGAGACTGCGAAAGGTTTGTTTTCCATAAAAGATATATCCGGTTCTTATAAACACATTCCGAAAATTGCGACATTCCATCTTGAAATAGGTGAGAATCAAATATAGAAAATGCGCCCGTAAATTTACCCACCTAGGCCAGCCCTAGCACTCAGAGGGCAACTGGTACTCGTCCTTGTCCCTCAATACCATCAAATACCACCCCGACGAATGCCTGGAAAGCCTCACGAGTAAACTCGAAGCTCGCGACAAAGGCAGTCTTGTTACGTAGATCGTGCTCTCCCGCCAAATCATACGGGCCACAGCTTGCGAGCAATATCACGGGGATATTATCGCACCGAGCAAGCAGCGTCTTCAGGTAGTCCCGCTGCCAAACGCTGCGGTCCGCGTTGCGGAGTACAAACACAATTGCGCCAACATTGTTTGTGATATACTCTATTTCTTCGTCGTTGGAATAAACGATATGCTTTGCGGTGGGGGCGCGTTTCTGGACTTCGCTGGCGAGTGCAAGGTAAGAGGCGCCGGCTGTGTTGCGGAGACGCCCAGATCGATCCCTTAACAAGTTTTCTGCGTCGTCGACAGCCTTGTTTAAAGACTCCATCGCCGGCGTGAACAGCAATACTTGCTTCTCAGTGCCGACCTTGAGTGGCAGCTTCTCCGCTCCCCAGACCACTGAGGAGCTCTTCTGGTAAGCCAAAGTGCTTAGCTCCGAGTTCACCTTCTTCAGTTGATCCCACCTGCTTTGGAACGCTTCATCGGTCTCCGTCGGAAGAACATCATCCCAGTTACCAACGAATTCATCCTTCAGCTTCGCTATTCTTCTGCCACTCTTCACTAGCTCCTCGTAGGAAAGTTCACATCCTTCGACGGCTGTATACACCCTTTTCATCGATCCGACGTGGCGCTCGAAGGTATGGCACACCATAGCGACGTCTGCTCCTGCCGCAAGTGACCGTAATGCGCCCTCCTCGATACCACAACCGCCATGAAGAGGCTCAGCGATCGCATCCATCTCCAAACAGTCTGTGACGACGACTCCATCATAGCCCATCTGATCTCTCAGGAGTTCCTTGGTCACCTTGTGAGAGAGCGAGGCAGGGGTCTTGTCCCCTGTAAGGCCAGGCAGTGCCATGTGCCCGACCATTACGCTGGCGATGGGTACGGATCCGCGGACAAGTGCGTCAAAGGGAACGAGCTCTGTAGCTTGGAGTTGAGATGGGGATTTGGTTATGATTGGGAGGGCGAGGTGGGAGTCGACATGAGTGTCGCCGTGTCCGGGGAAGTGTTTCGCAGAGGGCGCAACACCACCAGAAGTAAGGCCCTGAGAAACTGAGGCTGTGTATCGCGCGACATCCTTCGGGTCTGTGACAAGAATATCAGTACCGATATTATTGAAGTTTGTTGTTAATCAACACACCGTCACCGAAGGAACGTACACCTTTCGATTATTAAGGTTGATACTGAGACATAGACGAGGGGTGGGGTCATACCTATCACCGGATTCCTTGAATCGGAGTTGACGTCTGCAACAGGACTGTATGCCCAATTAATACCGACCATCTTCAACTCGTTGGCAGTAGCTGCAGAGACATTGAAAGCAAGCTCTGTGTCTCCGGTTGCCGCTAGCGCCATGGCACCTGGACTAAAGCCAAGGCATGAGCAGGGAGTTGAAGCTCAAATTGGAAATGGGTACAGACAATTGAGTCCCCGCTGTTGGTGAACTAAAGGCAGAGACAAGACCTGGGTGTAATGAATGAATCCTCTGAATGCATGGCATAAAATGTTCGATAGACTTGCCATTCTCTTGGTCAATGCCTATGAGGAGGGGTTTATCGTGGCCGGATTCCTTGGCAAGTTTCTGGAGTTCCTGAACGATCGCACGAACTTGTTTGGCATCTAAGGGGAAGTCAGAAACTATGATATTGATTCAAAATAGAGGCAGCGCACCTTGAACATTTCGCTTCATGAGGATAACGCTGCCAAGATGGTAATCTCGGATGAGGGTCTTGATGTTGTCGGTGACTTGATGACCATGGAACCCAAAGACGAAGTGCTAATCATGAGGCCAGTTCAGCTGCCACCAATGAACCTATCCAACGATAGGCCACAAACCTGGCCTATTTCACGTTTAACGGTGTCGGAGAGAGATGCCATGGTGGTATAGAGAGGAGAACTGGTGGGGAAGATCCGAGCTGATCACGATTCACTATGGGGGGTCGGGCCGCAATTGGGGATGATAAAGGTTTAAACTGTGATATCATCAGAACATCAAACATGTGAGCACGAGGTCACCGGTTAAGCTTGGCGGGTTGATTTGACCATGAGACACGCAGTTGAAGTTGTCCGTTGAGCTGCGGGCCAACTTGAAGTTGTCACATCAGGTGCCACTTGTCACTGGGCTAGACGCGTTCAATAAGTACTAATGAAAGTGCTTGGTATCATACGGAGAGATGACAGACTGGATGACCACTATTACAGACGTATCAACTTGTACGCAGAAGTCAAGCCTGAAGGGCAGTTGTCGGAAACGCGGTCACGTGGTGGCGCAGCCAATTTGGATATGCGCCATCTGAATCAATCTATTCCCACCACCACCGCATAAATTCTTCAAGGAGATCTATTATGCGTAGCTTCTTCTCAAAAATGTTTTCTCCTGGGCGTTAAGCTCAGGGCCGTCATGTCTTGTCGCAGTGGGACGCCTAGGTTGTCCCTGTTACTCCTATACTGGTCTTGGATCCTCTCAAGATCTGTAAGCAAAGGGTGCGCTGGCAAGACATCAACATCGCAGATACTTCAAGGATATCTGTGCCTTCACCAGTGGTGCAGCCTCGGGATCCTGCCCCTTTTGCCGCGTCGGCGTCAATCATCTCGATGCATTCTGACGATCTTCCATGGGCTCCCAACACCAGGATCGAGATTTGGCGCGAGGGTGTTGAGACTTCAGACTCTCTTATTGACGAGCTCCTAGTCAAAACTCTGATGTGCCGGACGCACAGCCGCCCCACGCCCTTAATGCAGGCTACGACAATCAATAAACGAGCTGGCGAGGAGATGCTGGAGACGCGCAAGACGAAGAAGAACAAAGGGCCTGAAGAGTTCAGATGTGGGCTCGGGGTCATGTTCACGGATAACTGGAGGAACGTGGAACTTGAGAGATCGGAGCCAAGGAGGAGCGTCCGGTCGGTGCGTGGAACATAGTGCATGAGTTGACGAATGAGTTCGATGATTCGGAGGACTTGGAAGACGAACGAAGCTGGTGATTTCGCGGGTGAGGATCACCAACATATACCCCGGCTTCTAAGAAAGTCAAAAAAGGAGAAAGCAACTTGAAACTCGAGCATAGAATTCGAGCTCATCATATCACATAAACTCCGACCTCATAGACCGCCGCCCATAGACCCCGTCCTTAATCGCGCAAGCCATCTGAACTCGACGTCGCGACCCCTAGTGTGGAATAGTTTAGATGTGTTCAATGCAAGGAGAAGGGAACGAAGGGAACGAAACCCATCCTGATCATCTCATTGCCTAAACCATTCACGCTAAGGACAGCCGTGGGACTGAGAGGTCTGGCGGGCGTTCGACATTAGCACCGCGGTTACCCCTAGTCTAGAATGGTTTCGATGTGTTCGGGAGGAAGAGCACCCTTTTGATCATCTCCCTGTCAAACATATCTAAATCTTCTGTACTAGGGAAGCCGCGGCACTGAGACCGGCTGTCAAGTTTTTCGGGAACAATTCGAGGGTACGAGGCCACCACCGTGTCGTCTCACTGACATCTTTTACTCTATAGCTAGGTCCATCAACTGAGGATTTGGGCCAGCAAGACACCGATGAGGACGACAGATGGATGGGTAGGAGGTGAGGGTAATGGGTTTCCGATCGCTCGTCGACAGTGGGACGAAGAAGACGCGTTTGATGTTGCTTGGACTTTTTTCGTTTGTAATGATTCGGACACGCCAGACATGGACATCCTTGCGACTCGGAAATTGTGACTTGATCTGGTCTTTGTGAGTTGAATTGGGCTTGGAATATCTCTACGAGCGTTGAGAATTGCCATACGTAAGTACTTGTGAACTTGCCGTTGTCGCTGAGAATGCCATCGGCGCCATCAACGACATGGACGTTGGCGTGACACCATGACTTTCCTCAACCACTTTCCTCAACAACCATCACACAATCATGTCTCCCACTTTCGTGCTTGGACATAACTCAGCCTGAACATTGAGCGCTGTGCGTGTCTCATGCCAAAAGTTGAATCAACACCTATAGGATACTCTATCTTCTTGAATCTCGCGTCAAGGGTAACTGTGTGCAGTGCAACGTCCTGCCCCGATTCTGAGTCAAACTCTCTGGTGCCATATGCCTCTTCGATTTATTCGCGTCAAAGTGCCTCGCGTGGACAGCCAGGATGTCTTGCAGATGGCGACCACAGCAATGTCTCTGACTCAACAACTATCGTCCATGTCTTTTTTCCCTCCAGCGGCAGCGGCGGTATCCATTGTTTTGCTGATTCTACAGACACTACAGGTGAGAGCACTGCCTCGATCCTAGAGTCATTTAAATTAACCCTTGTGAAACAGGATGTGCAGGTCAATCGACTTCTCGTTTAATCCTTCATGAGCGCTGAACCCGTTGAACAGAATAACAAAGACGCTTGTTTTCGGTGTGTTCTATTGTGCTTGTCATCTGGAGTACATTATCTGAACCGTTATAATATAGGTTAGTAAGGCGCAGTGCACGAATACTCTTAGATATCAACGAGCAGATGGAGGGAAGATGGGGCACGGCACCACCTACCCTTATCAGGAACTTGGAGAAATTTCAGGAGTGAGAAACTATGATTTTCCTTAATGTCTCATACTTATATCTTCCTGAAGTACTCTGAACTCCATTTACGACTTTATGAAAACATTGGCGCGTGCGACCTGGGGCCGCCGGTTTATGAAGAAAACAACTATCGACAATGCCATTATCGACTATACTGGACAACTTGATGATGCAGCGCAGTCGTTTCAGGCTTGTTACTGCTTTCTTATCTGTCTTCGCACACGCTCATCGATTTCGCTTCTAGATTGCAACTCTCATTGACATCCATTATGCCGTCTCTCGCCGTGTAAAGGAACAAGCGATCTATGAACCCCCATCCCCACCTCCACTCTATCGTTCAGGTATCAGCAACTCATCCCAATCCAGTGATACTCCTCCACCTTCTATTTCGGAAAGAACCGATTCCTACGACCTCGTAGAGTCTCCGATTGCGGATCTGTTTCCTCCCTCCGTGACTTCTAATGCGCTGGTTGCGGAACCTGAGGAGAGTGAGTTCCATATCATATCAGAGGATGTCCTTGATGTTCGTGGAGTAAGTATATACGAACTGCCTAAAAGATGAAATGTGTTGACTTTTATGGGCGTTTAGTTTCGTCGGTATCATCAGTCAGAGGTCCGCCTCAAAGGTAGGGTCAATCTCAAGGGTGGATGGTGGGCAGGATCCAGCCCTGCGGAAGTGGAGGGTCGCCCTACTTTGATCAAACGATACGAAGGGCCAACTGAGCAAGCGCTCAAGGTCTGTCTGACCATTCAATAAGTTCAGGCATGTCAATCTAATGAGCATATCTAGACTTGGCTGGATGATGTAAAGCTGCTACAGGACGTTTTGTACGTGAATAGTGTCTAGTGACTGTACTATTTACTCAGTTATGCAACAGCCATCCGAGTCTTCCGCAGATGGTGGGTTTATCGGAGGGAAGTGCTCCGACGCCTTTTATTTTGCTGTCGAATGGTTCGTTATTTATAGCGCCAACTCTTTCTTTTACTAAATAGATCTCCAGTACAAACACGAGCTCCGCAGGCGTTGCTATTCGAAACTCTAAAAACAGACGGCCTTGCAGCTTGCGTTAACCTCATCTTACATTTTGTACGTCGCCCGCCCTTGATTGGTCGCCTGAGGCTCATTTTTTGTTCAGTACCAGGACGTTGTGGTATTGATCATCTCCCGCCTTCTGATCCACTATCGTTCATCCACATTTGCCAGGATGCGGCCGTTTACATTCAGCGACAGAGGGAACTGAGTGACCATGAATTGCAAGATTTCGTCGGGGTCTGTACATCATTTATCCCGCGAGAAGTTACCTCACCTGTATTTAGGCCGCTTCCTTCAGAGTCGATGGGTCCAGTACAATGATAATGGGCCTGCCTCCGCCAAGGCAAGGTCGATGGTATACTGCGCGGAACTACGGCTTGACACAAAGTCTCAAGATGGCCATCATGAGTGTATGTTTCCGCACTTCCTAATTTAAGCCAACTCGTGTGACATATTTGTATAGATGCTGCCGAAAGGAGGAGCTCTACAGTACAGACAGGAACACGATGCGGACAACGGGGAAACCACTCGAAGGATCAGCCACCTCGTCACCCTGACGAAAGGTCTCCTCCCTGCGGACGACGCTCCGATAAATCTCACGCCTCGCGTTACAGCCTTTATGAGTGGCAACGATGACGATGAAAAGGACGACGATTTTTATCGGTCACCGCAGAGGCAGAAATTAGACCTGCGTCAACTCAGACTTTCTAATCTAGATGCCGATACCCATGATCACACTTGGAGCGAAAATGGGGGAATATCATCTCATAAGTTTTCTGTTGGGGATTTCGGATATATCCCGGAAGGTGGAAAGGATTTCGACGATTTCGTTGTCCTTGGAAACGTGTTGAAAGATGGGTTGGCGAGTTTTACGATCCAGAGTCATGCACATGGAACCCAGTGGTCCTGGAAGGATATACCTATTCACCGTGAGCCGATGCAACCCTTCCCTTTGCCTGGCGATGCTGTATGGTGAGTGCCTTTTGAAGCGTTTGGATTGGATTGGATTGATGATCTGAATGGGGAATATAGTTGGACTCTGGTAGTCCTGCCTTTTGCTCAAGTTGATTGCCAGGTCGCGCATGCTTCCTACATTGAGCGCGTTTCGGATGCCTGGCGGTTCCTACTGCTAAATGGGAAGGACCTTGCCGCAAAACATAATGTCCAGCCAGATGAACTCATGCTTTGTACGTTGTCCATGCCCACCACATTTCATTTACTGACCAAGCCCCACTAGTCACTCGTGCAGGGACGAACCAGGATTTCTATATCAAGGATTTTGATACCCAGCCCCCACTTGCGCGACGGCCTGCTCAAGCATTCAATGTACATCCTGTGCACCAGCCGTTTATCCAGCGACAGGGATTCAACAACTCCATGACGTACAACCATATGTCGGCCCTTCCAACCAATCCGCCGGCGATCATGTATCTGATAACGTCGTTGACACCCGGGTTTGAGCCGTATTGGTCGCACACTCCTGTTGTTGTCCCTCCGGGTGCTGCTCGCCCGGCGTTGAATCGTGGATGGACGTATAAAATTGGATGGTTAGTGTCTGAGAATATGCCTGGTCATGCATCTGCTAATTATGATGATTTGCTGCAGGTCGACAGGGTTCATCAATTGGATTCAGCTGCATCCAGAAGATTTTTCGGATTGATGTTTGAATGATTGGAGTCACGAAAGTACAAGGAGCATGTCATTCAATACGGTAAGTGCGGTGTGCGTTTCTTCAGCCTAAAACATCTAGTATCAAAGCGAAAAAGTGGTGTAAACTATTTCAATCTGATACCCCAACATGTGAAGATTCCGGCGGCGGTCCTTCTCACCCTGCTGGACCCGGGGATCTACGACTCTGACTCTGTGATCCTGGATGAGCTGCTTACGCCTGTACCGCTCTTCGAAGTGGGAAACGAGAATATAAGTATGGAACAAAGTCCTGGGGCCACACGGGGAGATATTGATACCGGTGGTGCTGTGGATTGGCTAGTTAGCGCCATGAGCCCGACGAGGTACCGCGTGAGCACGGGGGCCAGTTGGTAGTCCATGCCTATGTAGAAGCGCGGAGTCGCATTCGATTTGGGATAAGGATTGGGATTGGGATTGGGAGAGTCCCAAGGCGAAGGCGGGGACCCCAGCCTAGGGGATATTTCTGATTAAGAATTGGGGGACGTACGGGCTTGATACCACCAAACGGTGCCGAGGAACATGATGATCCAGGAGAGGGTCGATTGGATCCGGAGGGAATCCAAGGACGCGTCGCCGACTGCCCCCTAAGATGACGAGGACTACGGTCCCTATCAGTGCAACGATGGCGGCGATTGTGGCGGGTAGGGAGAGGGAGAGGAGAGAAGGGCGAGAAGGATGGGGGGGTTAGGAGAGTGGCGATAATTGGGCATTATAGCGGCTCGTTTAGAGGGTTGGTCTGCGCCATGGATTGGGAAGAGAAACATGGACAGTTGGAATGGATGGTTGGGAGGTGGGAGTGTCTTGTATCGTGATGTGGCGTCGAATAGTCACTGAGAGGCTCAACCGCACATCGGAACTTTTATCTTGAGGTTGTCGAGGGTCATGCGTCCTTGACGGGAGCTGTTATAATTACTCGGCGTCGTGTAGGATCTTGATAATTAAGAGAACGTATGAGATTGATCATGAGATCTGCAGCCTGGATTGAGTCGAACGATGCTGTGCGGTAAGTCAAGCAAGAACAAGAACAAGAAATGCTCTGGGCGGGCGTGTAAAACGATTATGATTTGGTAGGTAACAGTAAGCAGTAATACAGGCATGAATACAGGGGAATACGCGGGGCGGGTCGTTTCGGTATGCTGGGCCCGGGGTCTTGTGTGGTACAAGAGTGGTATTGACAATTACTGTAAAGTGTAAAAGTGGAGGGTTCAAATGCGGGAGATCGTGAGGGAGGTATGTCGTGAATTGAAGACGAAAGAAACGAACGAAGAAAGAATGAACGAAGGAGGGAGGAAATGAGAGAGTCGTGATGGGATCGTGGTCGTAACGAGTCGTCAGGCGATGCAGGGTGCTAATAAAAATAACGGTTCAGAGTGTAAAGTCATTCAAGGAGAAAGGGAGCAAGATCAAGGTTCAAGTTCTAGCAGGGCTCACGGACTTGTTCCTCCCGTGCCCGTGCCCGTTCCCGTTCCCCCCCACACTGCCAATACCAACACCACCATGTCCATTCGGAGCACTAGCGCTGTGCTTCACGCGCGAGAGCGGGGATGCGAGGTTGTCGGGGGGTGACTGGGGAAGCAGCCCGCAGTTCAAGGGTGCGCTTTCGCCGCATTTGATGTGGCACCTGCGGGGGCGTTAGTGGGGGTGTTGGGGGCACACGAAGAAGGGAAGTGGGGAAGGAGGGAGGAAGAGGAAAGAACATTGCACCTGAGCGAACAATCATCACACTCGAGACTTGGCTTCCACCCCAGGCGTTTGGCGCATACATCGCATTTGGACACGAGAAGGCTCGTAGAGAAGAGTAGGAGCGGGTTCCATGCACCTACTCCTACTCCCGCGCCCGGTGTTGAGGTGGGCAGGTCGGGCGGGGACACGCTCCCAGTGTTATTATTCGGGCGCTTGCCGGGCTTGTGCAGCGTGAAGCGGTGCACGAGGGGCGCGACATAGTTCCCGTTGAGGGAGGAGCCGAGGGTGGCTTGGATGCTGGAGGAGAGGGAGGGGAGGAGGGAGGAATAGGATGGGGACGGTGAGGCGGTGAGGTAGGAGTCGAGGGAGGCGATGGAGAGGAGGGAGGAGGTGCCGAGGGGGTCTTCTACGTCGGCGGGGGAATGAGAGGAAGAAGGGGAGGACGGCAGAGGGCGTGTGGGGGGTGGGGATCTGGAAGGCGGGGTGGTGGGGATCGGGTCGGTGGGCAAGGGCAAAGGGACGTCGTTGGGGTCGGGCGAGGGACGAATGGTGAGGATGGAGGAGAGCGAGGGAACAGGGGTGGTCGATGCGGGTGGGCGGGGGTACGAGCGGACGACGGTGGTACTGTAAGATGAGGAGGTGTGGGATAGGAGAGGCTGGTCGCTCGATGTGACCTCGGAGAGCCTCTCGATGGCCTCCATGAGCTCCTCGTCGTCATCCGAGGATGAGGATGAGGACGAGGACCCGCTATGGCGGATGTCCTTGCCGACACCCATACCGAAGCTGGGGATGCGGGGTGCTGGAGTGGGGCGTTTACCGCCGGTGAGAAACTTGATGCTGCCGACGTGGGCGTCCAGTTCGCCTTGTAGGGGGGCTTCGATGGCGCGTAGCCGGTCGAGGATGACGCGCGTCGTGGGGCGCTTGGATGGGTCGGTGTTCAGGCACTGGATGCACAGCGTCAGAAAGTCTTTAGGACAATCCGGGCTCGCGAGTCTGCGGAGCTCGTCCTCGTCGACGCCAAAGGTGGGGGGATGGCGTTTGAAGTGGGAGTCATCTGCGAGCTGGCGGGCAGCAATCTCAGCAAATATGATGCCGAGGGAGAATATGTCTGTGGGAAGATCGAAGGGGTCGCCGAGGAGGATCTCGGGTGACATGTAAGAGTCAGTGCCGCAGAAGGTGAGGCGCTTGGACTCCTCGGCGGAGCGGGCGGCGATGCGGGCGAAGCCAAAGTCGGTGATCTTGAGGCGACCGTTGGAGGTAAGGAGGAGGTTCTCGCCTTTTAGGTCGCGGTGGATGCATTTTCGGGCGTGCAAGTAAGCCAGCGCCCGGGCGACGTCCGTGGCGAATGAAAGCCGCAGGCGCCAGGGGAAGGCCTGTGTTTTATTGTGAATAAACAGACGCACGTTACCGTTGTCGATGAACTCGGAGACGATAAAGATGCGCCCGTCTGGAGGTGGCGCGTGGCTTAGCCCTATGAACAGGCAGATGTTGGGGTGCCGGCATTCCTTCATCAGTCGCCATTCTCGCTCAAAGTACTTGGCCACGTCGTACTCTTTCGACGGCAGCACCTCTTTAATCGCAACATCGATCCCCAGGTACACTCCTGCACGCGATGAGCAGCGAACTAAGCACCAACATCCAACTCACCCTTGTAGACGTTGCCAAAGGAGCCAGCCCCCAGCTTCTTCCAGTTACCCTTGATGTCCTGATTGCCGTCAGTCAGGGCCACAGATAAGCGAGACCCCCACCCACATCGAACGGAATAACGTCAAATGCATCCGAGTGCATCGCGGTCAACGGCGGCGAGACTAAGTATTATGGCTCAGGACGAGAGCTTTCACGTCTCTTCACGTGCCATCACAATCACGCCCTCGATTCTCAGTGTCTTGTACCCGCCTTTTGCCAGACAAGTTTGGAGAAAGTGCTGATATATCTCTGATGCCTCCTCATGTTCACACAGCACAATCCATGCACCTGTTGAGGTTAGTGCCTTTTATTGGCTTGTAGACACTGAACAACGTTGCCAGTGTTTTCAGGCTGATTCTTCCAAACCTCTTCCAGATGCATAATGTCAAACGTTTTCACGGGTGATCACATGGGTACGCAGTGCATGTGGGACCATTAACAGACCACAGGTTCTCAACCTCACTGTCACTGTGTAGACCCTCTGCTGATATTGCACGTTTCTCATTTATTCTACGTGTATTCCCTCGTAAACACACATGGGAGCAAGTCCATATTTGCTATATAAGTGTGCTCACTTCGATTGCTGTCAAATCATGCCCTGTCGCTCTTCATCTATCGTCCAAGTTACTACATACTTTTGACCTATGCATTTTCTACGCATTGCCTCTGTATTCCTTTCCGTGAAACTTGCGTCATGCATGATTCTCCAAGGGCGTGCCGTGGCTTATTATGACCCCGCAGCCGGGGGTGGATCGTCGCTGGATAATGGTGCGCCGTTTTCCTTAGAATTCCTATTTAAGCTTACTATATCTTCGTGTACCTTCAACAGCTGGAAGTGGAGTTGGAGAACCTCTCAATGTCAGTAACAATCATTAATATAATCCGACCCCAACAATACAACGAATACATACTTATCTTCTGAATGTACTAGGTCATAATCTCCGGGTTGAGCTCTGCAGCCGTCCTGACGGATGCCGGGTTTTTGAACTTTGCGCAGGCTATTGGCTTGTATGTCAAAATTCTATCAGAGGTATAAAGCCCCCACTTACGCAGTCAACCTTCAGTTCTACCGAGTGCCTCGGCATCCACCTTGGGGATCCTCAATCAGCTAATTTGGGTGACGGGAACGGTTTCGTCAACCAGACGGTACGTCGGATACTGCTTCCTCTTTTGATTCGTGTTTCATCAGGTAGAATTCAGGTCGAACTTCGTCAGGATTATGGTGGGTCAGGTCTTGGTACTTGCCTGGAAAGTCTCATTGGCGGTAATCACCTGAGGTGGGTATATCTTTTCATGTCGAATGTCATCTTTAAAGACACAACTTGTACTACCTGCTAACATGGTATCATCTCAGGGTTTTCCGACAGAATGGCCCACTCGCCAATAGCGGAGCGCTCTTCCTGGCGTCAGTATTCATTTTTCTTTTAATATTGTGAGCGTGTCTCAAATAAATGAGCGTATAGCGTCTCACAGGAAGAGGTACACTGCTTTCAATACATATTGAACTTGATTACTTACCGCTGGATTATTATTAGGATGTCAGCGCAAGCCACACGATTGTACCCGATGGTTATGACATTGGTGAGTAGTACTACTTTCTTTCCGGTGGTCCGAGCCTCTGCTGACCAGAAGCTTCTAGGTCGCAATGGCTTGGTCTCCAGCGCAGTAGGGACAAAGAGCTATGGTGGCGTCACATACACGACCGTCGCGCAGAACTTGACGGGCTTGCTCCCGGTGGGGTCAGATGGGTGAGTTTACCACGTTCAAGTTGTAGCTCTCAATACTGTACTCATCAATGTGCTTCGTTCATCAGCATCAATCATGGTAAGTGATTGTGTTGTGAGGGGTATCATGACGAAGGTAGCTGACGTTCGACGACAGGAATCGCAATCGATGGCATTACAACTTTGCTGACAGTTGAGATTGCCTAACATTCTCAAATCCAACAAGCCTTCTTGTGTTCAATTCTTTTGTCAACTATAGACCTCTGTGTTTGCGACGTTTGCGGAGTTGATCTAGAGTCCTGAATTGATGTTATTATCGTGGGCGTTACAATCCTTAAGCGTAGTTGTTGGAGTACATGACTCCCTACGACCGAATAACTGTCATATTTTCCTCTGCGCCACGACGCCGCGCGTTGAGGGACATCTACCCCTGATCGATCGCAGACATTATTTGCTAGTCTTTGTTTAAAAACCTTATTCCGCGAGCACACACAGCGGACAGGACATATGCCTCTTCCCTCAGCCGTCTTTATCTTCTAGACGTTCTGAGGGTAAGCAATCTTTACTTACAAAACCGAGATAAACCCCATACTTACATTAACCTGTAGCTTATCACATTCGTGTACTCTTACAGGTTAATACTGAGCCGTCTTTATCTTCTAGACGTTCTGAGGCTTATCACATTCGTGTACTCTTACAGGTTACGGGACCCGGTTCTGCGCTCCACTGCGTGCACCTTGAAAAACAAACTCACACTCTAAAACACTTTACACTCACATCCAGAGACAAACAATGTCGTCTGCACTCCTACCCCCGACATTCCCTGACGATGAAAAATTCGATGGGACAAACTATTTTACATTCGTCGACAGAGTCCTCATCATCGCCCAAAACCGCGGTGCTCGCGGATACCTCGACGGCACAATCCAAAAACCTTCCCCTTCAACAGAAGAAAAACCACCTAGCGAGCCCACCACCTGG
>JAFLHD010008987.1:9030-20766 GCA_018856295.1 Blastosporella zonata
TGACAGACCACTTGCTGAACCAGAACTGGGACCAGACTAGAACCAAAAGAACCATATTTTTGGTTTGGTTCAATGACCAGTTTGAACTGAAGAACTGAGAAGAAAAGAATTATGGTACAACATCAATGCTGCCCACCCCCAAAGACATCATTTCAGGCTATGTTTGTATCTGAGATTCAGAAGACTTCAGTGCATCCATCCTCCCTCGCAACAATGATACGATGCTTATACACATTTTTAAGGATTTGAAGTTGTTTGAAGGTTTCCGGCAATAGCTGATTATGAGCAAGGGCCACTAGTCAGAGCATCACTCGAGAATGCATGCTCAGAGGCACCGCCGGAATCTCTGATGGCCTGAGCCGTCATAAGAATCGAGGTCGATCCTGTCTGACATTCCCCGAGGCCGATATGAAACCTGCCATGTCCTCAATCACGGTGCGAGTCCGGTATGACCCAAGAGGCGCTAGTGGGGTAACACGTAGTTCACATACGAGGTCGGGAAAATACCATTTGTCTTGACCATGCTTTGCTAGAGTCGCCACCATGAATTGTCGTATATCCAGTAGAGCACCCAAAAACAGTCGGGATTCAGCCAACGTAACGAACAGGACTCTTCAGGAAAAATTATTGAGATAATAAACCATCCCAAGACTAATCGTCAGAGTTAGCAAGAACTGTGGCCGATTAGAGAAACCCAAGTTTCCTCGCCCCTCCCGAAATTGCCGAATTAGGATGAGGTCAAGCAAGAATAAATTTTACCTAACAGACAGTTTGGATACTGGAATATCTTCATTCTCCCCGCAGGCTAGCTCACACACGGGGATGCGGGATGGAGGACGTCGGGGGATGATGATGATGAACCAAAATCGGTGATGCGAAGGCCGGATCGTGAGCACTTTTACTAGCACCGGATTGATCTCTGTCACTGTCAGGCCCCAAATCTCTGTCCACGTAAAGCTCCCTTTCACTTCATCGTCCAGCCCTCTGTTTGCTTCCCCACTCTCGTCCTCTCCGCGGCGTATTATACACGTCTATAACACTGCCTGCTATAGCCTATAACACCTGGGCTTGCGGTTACGGTTCCGGACACTCCCTCGCCACCTACCTGAACTGCTGTCGACGACGAACCGCGACTATAGATACAGCGAGAGGCGTACAAGGGGATTATGGGTGCCTGTGTGTCTACTGTTGATCGGGAGCAAAAGGCCAGGTCCGAGGCCATTGACCGACAGATAGAGGAGGATGGGAAGAAGTACAAACGAGAGTGTAAGATTTTGCTGTTAGGTGAGTTTTTGACGCCACATTAATTTTACTACTCCCGCTTTGGCCCAAATTCCGCTGGAATGGACCCTAATTCGATGCTCATATTATTACACACAGGCTCCGGTGAATCCGGCAAATCCACAGTCGTCAAACAGATGAAGATCATCCACCAAAGCGGCTTCTCCGAGCCCGAGCTTGAAGCTTACCGCCCCGTCGTGTACAAAAACGTTCTCGACTCTGTGCATGGCGTGCTGGTGTTTATGAGGAAGCTCCGCATGGACTGCGCGAGCTTGAGGAACGCGGTATTGGCGGATAAGATCTTGGCGTACCGCGTGCCCGGGATCAAGGCAAGCTCGACGAGCCACCTACCTTCGACGCTGGGGAAGGCGAGGAGGGGGAGCAGGAGTAGGGCGAGGAGGGGCGGAGGAGTGGACGGAGCGGATTTGGAGGCGGAGGCGGACGACGAGGACGAGGAGATTGAGGATGATGAGGTGGGCAACGGGAATGAAGAGGAGGATGTTAAGGAGGGATGGTTCGATCCGGAGATTGCGGAGGCGATCAATCAGGTCTGGAAGGATTTGACCTTTCAGAAGATTATGGATGAACATTCCAGCGACTTTTATCTCATGGATAGCGCGGCGTAGTACGTTTTCTTTTCCCTCCCGTTTTGAAAATGTACTGAATACCTGAATTCGCAGCTTCTTCACGGAAATTCTGAGGATCGGTACACCGGGGTATCTGCCCAATGAGACGGACGTCCTCAGGGCGCGGAAGAAAACATTTGGTATTTCGGAGGAGAGGTTTTCAATGGGGACCTTGTCGTGAGTGACGTTTTCTTGCTTGGCTTACTTTCTCGGTACCGTTATACGAACCCTGTCATTCATTGCGTCGACGATGCGTTCGGTGCAAGTTCTTGTCTTGATGCCGCATGGGCAGCTTCTCGTCCTCTGTCCCTGTGATGGATTTGGCATGCCTACTACGTGTACTCTCACTGTTCCCCCCTACCTGATCTTACCCGCAAAACTAACACTAACCGTCCCCCATCCACAGAATACACATGTTCGACGTCGGTGGCCAGCGCTCCGAGCGCAAGAAGTGGATCCACTGCTTCGAGAGCGTCACGAGCATCATTTTTTGTACGGCGCTGAGTGAGTACGATCAGGTGCTTTTGGAGGAGAAAACACAGGTGAGGTTTTTTGGCTCTTCCTCAGTGTCGGTCATAGTTTGGTGTTGGTCATCGCTAACGCAACTCCCGTAGAACCGAATGACGGAGTCCCTGGTGCTCTTTGAGAGCGTGATCAACTCGAGATGGTTCCTCCGCACGTCAATTATCTTATTCTTGAACAAGATCGATGTGTTTAAGATTAAGCTGCCTAGGGTGTGTTGCGGTAGCTTTCATTCTTCCTTCTTCTCTCTTCCTTTCGTACTTCTTCATATATTCGCTCCTCTTGTGTTCCTTTCGCTCCTGACCTCTTCAATCGCTCCCCACCTCTTCAATTTCCTTCACACATCCTTTGTCACCGCGTGTCCCTTTCATCGCTCTATACCCCTTCTCCTCGATTGCTCTCAACCCCTTCCTCCTTTTCCCCCTTCTTTACATTGATGGCTAACCACCACCTTATGCCACAGGTCCCGCTGGAAAAGTACTTCCCTGAGTATACGGGCGGCGCTGATATTAATAAAGCGGCAAAGTATGTCCTATGGAGGTTCATGCATGCAAATAGGGCGAGGTTGAGCGTGTATCCACAGTGAGTGTCATTGGGATTTTTTCGGGGTTTTTATTTGTGCGGACGAGAGTGTTGGGGGGTAAGCCAAGGGTAATGAGGGCGATGTCACCCCCGGCGATGAGATTCGACTCTGCATGATCTCGACTTCTTTCCCTTCCACGTTTATTGACGCTGATTACCATGTTTCTCAACAGTCTAACACAAGCAACCGACACTCAGAATATTCGGCTCGTCTTCGCTGCCGTCAAGGAAACAATACTCCAAAATGCCCTGAAGGATTCTGGGATCCTCTAGTCCCCTCCCCTTTCTCTTCTGTATCTGTCTCTCATTGGTTCAAGGTCTCGCAGTCGTTACCATCGTCCATACCTCCTGTGTTCCCACCACCCCGCACAGCCCACTACCATGTGATACATGCTCTATGTTCTGTTTTCCGGTTTTGCTATTGTTATATTGTATCCCCATACCCACCACCACCCCACAAACATCTTCTCTGCATGCGTTTCTTGTCTGAATCACTTGGATTACCTACACCTCCACACCGATTTACCCAATCTATCTCTATCTATCTATAGCTGACATCGCTTCTGTCGTACATTATTACCACCCCCCCCCCCCCAGGTCGTGTGCGGTGCCGCACCTCACTTCACGACTCGAGCGGCTCTCGTGAACTCCCTTACTTATACTAGCTAGATGTGGTCTTCAATGATTTGAATTGGAACTTAAATGGGATATAATGTTGTACATTGTCATTCTTAGGTACAATTGCCTAATTGGATGTCTGAAGGGATTTCGGAACCTCTGTCTCCATTGACCACCCCGACGCCACGTTTGGGACAGTGAGGTGCGGATGCGCAATGATTCACTTGAGTTCAAAATATCGTTGTCAATGCTCCTTCACTGCATTTAGACTATCGATTCAATTTATTTAACCGGTATACATGAAAGTTGTGTTGAACAATCTCAAAACCAAAAATGAGACGTATTGCCTACACAAATGAGAAGTGAGAAGAGGGCGCAAGAGAGAGACGGGAGGACTCAATATTTGATGTGTAGGGTATAGTTCCGAAATCTATCATACCTCAAGGGGGTGCCGGGTTTAAACTCCGACACCGTAAGAGGGTTAGTTAGTTGGGCCGTCAGGCCCAGTGAAAACCCCGTCGAGCCAAGACAAGCGGAAACAAGCGAAAAAGGCCCTGCTTCGCGAGCTCATTTTTGCTTGTTTTCGCTTCAACCGGCTTGAATTCCTGGATTTTTATTTTCCCAAATCAAACAGCATCGAGCCACATCGAGACAATTTTCTCTATTTCATTTTGGCTCGATTTCTTGGTATATGAATTGAGCTTCATTTCATTTCGGCTCAATTACAATTTACAGTAACGAAATACAGGAATAAGAATACTAAGTCCATCTACGTGTGCTATCAGTACCTCTAGTCCCCCAAGTAAGCAGAGTTTGCACCGGCTGGTTACTTCCTGGCCTTTACTTTTGCCTTTGCCCTGATTGTGCCAGTATATCATTAGCATGTACATTGCACAGGGGAAAGAATGACTTACCCTGGGCCTGATTTGTTGTCAGCGGCCCTTATTTTGAACTCCTGTACGAGATGTGTTAGTCGATGCCCAAGGAAGCCATTTGGTGTGACACACCTTTTGTGCTGATAATCCCAGGGCTGCCCAATGTGCCGCAAAGCTGTCCTCAGTCCCACTTGGGTTTTGTGCTATCCATTTGTGCTTACATATGCTTCTATTGATGTTATTATCAGTATCAATTAGAAACTCATTTAGCATTGGCAACACTATATAATGTTGGACGGAGACTTACGAGCACGCATCCAGTGATGAGCCTGGCCGGAATATAGACCTGGATCCCTACCAGTCATAACTTTACAAGCCCCCATGGCGAAGCAATACCCACAGGTCTACATCAGCAAAAGCGGGAATTTCTGATATTCCCTGGTAGATTCCCACACCGTGATGCGCCATCACAACGTCTCACAAGATAGCAACAGGGTATATCTGAGGGCCGGCAGGCTGTTGGAGTAATGGCAATTTTATAACACCCTTAAGTACACTATATACTATATAGAACAGCCTGGCGTAGCCTTGACCAAGTCAGGGCAGGGTTGTATCACCCTTATATATGTCTATCAAGCCTTGCATGTTGAGCCAAAATTTTGTTAATTGAAACGAGTTGTGGTACAGTCATAACGCCACGTAGCCCTCTTTGTCATCATCCACTTCTCCATCTTCTGCATCCAACGCAACATCTGAACCCTCGTCTTGCTCTTCATCAGAGTCTGAGTCTGAGTCAGGGCCTGAGTCTGATCCCAACTCAACTGCCGTGTCCGATTCTGCGCTCTCTTCCACAGGCACAGTGAGGTCTTCATGCTTGATTGCTATTTCAGGTTCATCTTCCCTATCTTGCAGCAATTCAACATGATAGTGACCCACTCCACCGCCAGTGTAGCGCATATACATGTCTCGATCAACAAACCTACGTAAGGCTTTTGTGAGTAACAAAGTCAACTTAGCACAACCACTCACATGTTAACATAATAGTAGACCCAGTCGTCGTTTTTGTCCTCTGCGCATGCCAGAGATGGAGGAAATTCTTCTGTGGGACCATAGTAGAAAGCAGGAATAATGTGAGCACCTCGAATGACTTTGTCTGGGTTCAAGAACCCATAGGCACCAGGGTCGTCATCATTCAGGAACTGCAAACAATGCAGCCGCTTGCATTTGAAGCCAGCATGGTACAATGAGTCAATGCAGAACCATCTCACCCAAAGAAACTCGACAGAAGTTGGCATTGATGCTCCACTCGGCGCATTGTGGATAACCTCCACGTGGAAGATACCTAGAATTTGTGCGTATGCAAAAGGATGCTCTCTATCATCTTCGTGTGATAGAGTCATGATATCCAGGTGGGTGCGAGGATTAATTGAGTCCTGGCCACGGCAAACATCGTAAGTAGTGTAGTTGACACGGAAAATTTTGTGGTAGTATAAACAATCATTACGGATGATTAGTCAATAATGCTGCTCGGGTGTAAACTCGTTTCCCTCTCCTGTCCAATCTGGGTGGAGAAGGCGGCCCAGTAAATGATCTTTAAGTTTTGGCAAGAAGTCCTGTAGTACAAGACAGTCACGGTGGATACAATGTTCATCAACTTATGAATCATTACTTACTTGAATTGCAGGATCCCCACCATTTGCAGCCAACCAAGTAGGAATATGAAGATGGTTATTGTGTGATGGAGAGATATAATGATGAAACTCAGGTGGTGTGGGTGGCAAGCTCTCTGATTTTGAGGCCACAACGCCGCGTGCCTTTTTCCGTCGCTTGACTGGTGGTATCTTCTGTTTCTTGCCAGTGCGCTCAAGCCAACGTTCACGTTGTTCAAGTTTTGTCATCTGCCAAGTTGCGTTATTTTTGTTGGTTCGTGCATAAAATCTTTTCACACGCCAGTGCTCCAACTCACCCTAAAGAAGAGAGTTAGATTGAAGGTACAAAAACTGTAACTCCACGCACAGGCTGAGTGGAATATGAGTCCGTAGTACCAAACCAGAGAATGGTATTGACATAGTCTCCAAGTGCATGAAGCTTGTACGTCTGCATATTGAATGTCTTCTTTTTCTTGGAGCCTTTTTGGATGGTTGATGCAGCCTCCTGAGCGGCACCACTGGCAGAACCTGCTTGTTGCATTTGACGAGCTATGCGGCGACCACAAGCAGCTTCCTCCTGCGCAAGTTCTCAAGTATCAAAATTGGTGCAAATGTGTTTTGAGAACTTGCAAAGTAATCGACCCATCTCCGCCGTGCACATATCCGATTGTTGAATAGTAGTTTCCATGTGAAGACGCAGTTTTGCAAGGGCATGCCAGTCAGCGAGTGTAAAAAGAAGATCAAGAATGATACTATTGAAGGGCTCCGCAAGTAAACATTCAAATACGGGCAGCGCACACTGTTTGATGTGTTCAGCAAGGATCCAACAATCATACTATAGTTTCCATACCTGCAAAAGATCTTCAAAATTCTGTGCCGCAAGCTTTTTCATGGTGGAGGCATTCTCAGAGAAGCGGCGTATGGTAGAGCAACCAAACGTAGGGACCATTTGATATCTGCCGCTAATGGTATGAGTTTTTATTGGACAACAAAGAAAGTAATTTTTACCTCTGGTTTAGGTACTGAACACTTGTGCCTCCGTTTGCCATGAGTATACGGATTAAATGAGTAAAGACATGCTTCTAAACACCAAGCTCAAACTCATGCATCAGGTCGGGCACAAGCAACTGAAAAACATTCAGACCAAATTTTGTCAAAGAGAAGAATGCATTCTGGAACAAGCAGGTTTGAGATCATAGCATGAGAATGTAAGCATAAAACAGACCTGCATGGGTACCAGTGACTCATCATTCAACAGCCGGCCAACAACTACCCCTTTGATAGTATTTCCCAGTCGGTATATAGCATCGCGAGCAATTGAAATTTTCTGTGTGAGGTGTTGAGTTACAGTGCGCGTAAGAGTTTGTCACCTGGTAGAATCAATCTTGGTCCCTATCTCGTGAATG
Source organism: Blastosporella zonata (assembly GCA_018856295.1). Taxonomy (NCBI): domain Eukaryota; kingdom Fungi; phylum Basidiomycota; class Agaricomycetes; order Agaricales; family Lyophyllaceae; genus Blastosporella; species Blastosporella zonata. Next base: position 16,590 of record JAFLHD010008987.1, read on the forward strand.
CAATCTTTTTGGACGAGACAACGTGGACATGGACATGTACCCAGATTGCAAACTGTAGCCAACAAGACTCTAAGGAACAGATTAATGCTTTGAAACTGATAAAATGATTTTGACGCTTACTTTTCGGGGTAATCTGCAGAATAAGTGAAGATACGTGAATAGAAACGATGTAACATGCCATCAGGGCATTGGATAACAATGCCGTGCTCATACGCATACAGAAAGTCATTGTCCAAAATTATTTGCCATACACTGTGCATGAGCTCACGCCGACAATGGGTAAGAACATCTGCAGAAGGTGCTTCCCCTGCTAGGCTCTCATAGAAATTGTTAAAAGAATCAGGAAGCTGTTGGAGTATCAGAATATGACAAAGGCAGGTTTCAAGTTATGCAATCAAACCTTGGGTATGTATGCAATATAATGACATGCTCCTGAATGAGGCTTTCCTTGCTGCCATTTGGTTTGAGCAGGGAAGTAAAGATAGACAGGCCATAGAGATGCATTGCCAAAACTGGCAAGATGTGTAGAATCAGACCAAAACATGAGACCAAGCACCACATGTTCAAGATTGCAGCCAGGTTCAGGCGCTTGCTGCTGGAGTTTGATGTACTCATTAATGAAAGCATCCAAAGAATACATCTCATCATAAATGCGTAGTGGCTTGCTCGTGGGATCTGGCTTCCAGAACTGCTTGAAAGGCGTATAATGATGACAGGAAGCAGCGGCATCATGGACCACTGATTTGAGAACGTCGACCAATTTGCGGAAATGAAGACCGGGAACACGAAAAGTGGGTATGTCAGATGAAGTTGCGCTCTTGCCATATGGGACCTTAATGGGAACGTCTACCTCTCTCCATCCATCCTTTGCAAATCCCAATTCTTCCCCATTGTCCTCTTCCAAAAGAGCATCTAGTCGTGCAGTTTCTGCTTTTACATCAAAGTTTTTGATGTCATCTTTGCAAAAATCATCTGATTGAAGGAAATTAATTAGTCAGGAAACCTCGCCGAGACTTTTCCATGCTGAACCCATCCACATCCAGTGCATGAGGCCAAAGACAGAAGAATTGCTGAAGGGATAGTAGGAAGGGATAGGCGGTGCTGCTGGTGCAGGCCCAGCAGATAGTACAGCAGGTTCTGCAGACAGTAGTAGAGATGTTTCAGTGCCGGATAATGCTGACCAGGAGGTAAAAGGGGCATTGAAATTGGAGAGATCAGTAAGAGAGATGTCGTCATCTGGATTGTGTGTTGGTAGACATGGATAATCACAATAAAGTCCAAATGTGTTCGTTGCCGAGGTGTGCGAGTTCCAGTTGTATACCAGTACAATGTTTTGTCGTGATCTTCAGGACTGTGCTGCAAGGGTGTAGATAGTGCAATAGGTGATGGTGGATCTGGAAGTAACTCTAGAAGCTTCCATGTTTTGCGTCGTTGTCTAACAGAGCGGATGATTGGCCCCACCTTAGGCTCAGGGGATGCCGCTATCATATTTTCAGCAGCATCCTCAGGCTCTGACGTGTCAATGGGAGCACTCATGTCCAGTTCAATATCCTAACCAGTCACGGTATATCAACCATCTGACATTTGTGAAACTTGGACCAGGCATACCTCTGCCGAATGGTCTGCAATGCTGGACATAGTATTCTCTTCCAAAACAGCCATTGGTGCTTCAACCTCTTCCAAGTTTTGTTGTTTGCGTCTTGCATGCGCTTCAGCATAAGAGTCATACAAATTGGCCTGATGATCCATTGATGAGTCATTGTACATTTCACATCGTGCTTGATGGACTCTGAGGCTGCGACTAGTTGTAAAACCTGCATTGCATGGAGATGGACATAGAAATAGCATTGGCAAGTAGAGAATTCAGAAGAGTGCCCAAAAAGCAGCTAGCTGCATATGTGTAGTGGTGAGGTATATGAAATGCGGAGATGTCAGTGACAACACAATCACATGATAGTAAGTTGAAAATTTAGACTACAACTCGTCTCCCCCCCACATGGCACCACTTGCTTGACCTTTGTTTCCCCCTCCACTCACACCTGCTCGGCCTTCAGCACAACCTTCTACTTTGACACCTTTAGATGAAAGTCCCACATTGACCTCATGGCGCCAAGTGCAACAGAATCTGCTCCAATCTACCAGTACTCAACGAGCAGCCAAGAAAAGGTAATTCCTCACGAATCTTTGAATATGACACTCACTCTGAGCCCAGATCTTTGAAGGTGATTGACAATGAGCCTGCAGACACCTCCAAGGACAAAGACCATGGCTTCTCATATGCAACATCTGGTCACGTTTTTGGCCGCATGGGAGATCTGTTCAATTGAGTCCATGATATTGTTGATTTTGGAATCTCATATGAGCTCAACAAAAAACCTGTGGAAAGCCTGACCAACGAGTGAGTGGTGAAGATTGTCTTATTTGTGTAAGCTCAGAATCTTGTAGCCAACGTCACATACTCGGAAGCTGGAATATTCTCAAAGATAGTATTCCAGAGTTTGAAGAACACATGATTGCTTTGCGCAAGGAGAAAAAAATGCAGAACTCAGTATATCAAATGGTATGATCATTCTATCTTTACTACGTTTACTAACCTCTTGTAGATCAATTCAGCTCGTGATGGTGTTCGTGCTGATGATTCCACGGGTCTAAAAGCAAGTGGTCCTTTTTATTTATTGAAAGATAGAATGACGACTGTCAACCCATCCCTTCATAAATCAGACAAAGCTGTCTGTGGTTGGGTACATCCGCAATGTGCTGCTGCTCTCTGTCCAGTAACGCTAGAGCTCACCCTTGAGTACGTGCTGTCTATCATTTAAGAACAAAATTGACTGACCAATGTCTAGAAATTTCACAAAATTGAGGCTGGCGAGATATTAGTAACGACTGATCAGTTACCAAGATTCCTCTATCCTGATGGTCATCAGTGGGACAAGAACTTTGACTACGAGAAGTTTTATTGGAACATTGTTGACCTGTTTGATGATGGAGATGGTCAGGACATCATTGCGGCATTCAACTAGTAAGTCCCCTGCTCATTCTGAATTTGAATGACCTGACTTCCATTGTCAGTGAAATTTTTGGCACTTCCAACCCTTTAGCAGATTCTGTGGTCCTAGCACCAGTCACAAATGCACCATCACACTTTGAGCTCATTCGTCAACAACGTGTGGCTAAGCGGGCTTGTCTTTCTCTGGAGCAACGGGAGCAGAATGCCAGGGAACACGAGGAACTATCTGGTGAGAACAACAATCCTCTTGGTGGCAGTGACGACTTGGATAGTATAGAGGAATTGGATTAATTGGATGCCTATTCAATCTACGAGTACATTTTTATAATCCAATGTAGCATTGCATAATCTGGTAAATTAAATATGATCTCAATATTTAAACATTTGATGCTTAGTTTGACATAGCTGCTATAACGACAAAGGCCCTGTACCACTATGCAGATCTCAATAAGCCATGTATGTGTCATATGTCCTGTAAATGTTGAGAAGGCTTGGGTCACTATGTAACCTTTTATAGTACTATGTCGGGCTGTTGGTATTGTGCAATGTCCATAATATTACGGGTATTGGCAATAAATAAGTTGACCACATGGCCCTGTGAAAATCGGCAAGGCTGATGGGACCATATGGTGGATTATGCTCATTATGACCCTTATAAGGCCTTACATGATTTTCCCGTTTTTGCTGATGTAACACCCCTCATCAGCATCTATCCATTTTCCCCCCCCCATTGGAGTCCCTGCAGATCGACGCATACCCCTATCATTAGGGAAGTGCTTGGCAACCCCTAAAGCACCCCTTAGCGACAATACATCAAGCCTTTTGCAGTAGCCAAAAGATAGCTGATATGTTGGCTCCTAACGGCCTTCTTTGGGCAGTTGCTCCATTGCTTAAAGAAGATACAACACGGCCATCACCCATCTCATTTACACTTATCCAGTTTAATTCCCTCGCAACCACTTATCCACTTTACCCTTTTGTGTCCTTCTGCCCCTGACCAAAATCGGCTATCTTTTCTGATATCAAATTACTCCCCACTCCATCTTTTTACTACTCTACCCGGTGGTTACCCGCTAGCCAAAAGGCCGGCCATGTCCTGATCCTCTACTGACCATAATCTATGACCCTAGATGATCGGTCTCTCTCGGTCTTCTGGGATCAGTATTT